>CAKALU010062453.1:0-18564 GCA_916700995.1 Hozukius guyotensis | reverse complement strand
AAAAAAAAAAAAAAGAAAAAAAAAAACTCCTCAACTGGCCATGCTGCCTCAGCACCAACTGTGGGCTCCTCCTCCATCTCCTCTCTCCTCCCTCCAACGATTTTCTTCTGGATAAAAAGGGCAGAAGCCCTGAGCTATCAAACCAAGCTCATGAATTTACGATACGATTACGAACACTTCACTGCATGCTTCCTGTTATTCATTGGTATTTAACGTTCCGTTTCTTTCTGGACATTGTCTTTAACACGAACAAGCAGATCGAGGCAGCTGCACCACAAGGTGAGTAACATGTCTTTGTGCTCAAGTTAAAACTGAGAAGTCCTGAGCTATCAAACCAAGCTCATGAATTTACGATACAATTACGAACACTTCACTGCATGCTTCCTGTTATTCATTGGTATTTAACGTTCCGTTTCTTTCTGGACATTGTCTTTAACACGAACAAGCAGATCGAGGCAGCTGCACCACAAGGTGAGTAACATGTCTTTGTGTTCAACTTAGGAAAAATACTGTACTTTGTCCTGACTTTGTTTATTAAATTAAATCTTTAATATGAAAAGTTCGTAAACATGCGTATGACAATGTACTTAATGAACAATATTTTGACGTTTATTAAAAGATATATGTTTTTTGTTTTAATAAAATGCATCGACATGAACAAAAACTCAGGAAATGTCAGGAGGACAATTTTATCAGCTGCTCTTTCCTGAGATTAGAATCTCTCTCCTCTGACTAAACGTCATATGCTGCAGTCAGGATGTTGTAAGGACATCATGAAAGTCTTTCGCACAAAAGTGTAATTAAGTCTGACTGTAATGCTGCAGTTTTATTGGCTGATTTACAAAAGCATTGCATGCATACATTAAGAAAATCACATATACACACATATACATACTTTTTAGTTGTTTTTTGTTTCAGTATTTTGCAATAGGCCTATAGTTCCTCGGGTATTTTTTGAGGCACTCTAATGTTTTCATGTTTGACCTCGGTCACCTCTGTGCGGATATCAGACGCACATGTGCTGCTTTGAATTTGCTGACGCATTATGACACATTATGACCAAGTGACGCGTTAATAATAGGCTATCTAATCTAATTCATATTTATTTTTATTATTTGGACAAAAAAAAAATTGCATGCTGTCTGTGTTTATTTTGCTCATTCAATTAAAACTCATTTTCCAACACATCCCTTAAATGGGATCAAGTACAACAATTTACTAACTGACCTATATATTTACTGACAGTACACGTTAAATGTATTTACATGATAAATACATGTATTGGTATCATTACGTTGCGGGCCCTAGTCTGTGGAACAAACTGCCTCACCACATCAGATCTGCTCCCTCTACAGAGTCTTTCAAAGCACAGCTCGAGACCCACCTCTTTTCTTTGGCTTTTGAATGTACTTAAATTGTGATTACTAATTGGCCTTTTATAATGCTCATTATAACAGTCTTTTACTCATGGATTTTATCTTGGTCTCTGTCTGTGGATATGTGTGATTTTGTTGTCTGCTCTGTTGACCTGTTTTTATTCTGCCTATGTCTGTAAAGCACTTTGGTCAGCTCATGTTGTTTTAAACATGCTATAGAAATAAATTTGACTTGACTTGACTTGACTTGACCTACACAGCGTGGGCGCTGGCATTTGCAGCGCAATGATAGTTGCTGTGCGCCATGTGTATGATAGGGCCATTGAGTGCTTGTGTGGTGAACTGATGATAATATGGGTCATATGTTCTCTATTTTTTAGGATTTTGGAAAGATTGTCATTCTACAATTTAAAACATACACTGATACTCAATACTTATATATATTTGACTAGTTTTAGGCCAACAAACACTTAATAAAGAACCAGGGCTGGTTCAAACAATCAAGGGTCTCACTGCCACATTGATGATCATTTTAAATGGATATTTTCAGTGTTTATAAATGAAGCAACTTGCTGGAAACCAGTTAAATGAACATTTACAGGTACATTTGTATGTAGCAATCATCCTTGCATTTCCAGATCTTCACTGTAAAAAAGACAAAGTCGATATTTCAAGGCAACAAACAAACCACATTTTTAGTTTAGGAGATTTGACCTAATTTAGTTTGGCTTTACTTCTGTTCTTTTTTAACTAAAATCTTTATGCTGTACCTTTTCCCCATACTGCTAACATACCCAGGAAGTTGCTCAATACAATTAACTCACTGTACCTTACTGACTCACATAATAAAGCTGCAGGAAGTATCCAGTGGACATTTAGTCAACCAAATGTATGATGATTTAACTTTTTCAATTTGAAACTGACAAACATTGTTTTTTCTTGCATTTCCACAACTAAAGAACTGAACTTTCTTGCTTTGTAATGAGTCACAGATTAATATTAAAAGTTATCTGGACTCACTTTAGTTAAAACACAAGACAAGTTTGATTTGTTTTTACTTTAAATGCTGATAATTTATAGGTTTTCTAAGGCCTCTCTCTTTTCCCCAGATGTCTTTCAGTTGTTTCCGGTCCTCTGACCCAAACATCCGTAATGCGGATAAGCTGTACAACAGCAACTATGAGGAAGGTCACCTGTATTTGGGAAATGGTACAACTCCACTCTGCTCCGCCACTGCCCCTCCTCAACCCTCCGGCTGTGTTGTGTGTTTCCACCAGTTCGTCCACGCCGTTTGCTCCGACCTGGTGAAGAACGCAGCATTGGTGATGGAGGGAGGAGGTCGACCAATAGACCTTATAAAGAGCGGTAAGAGCTGAAGCATGACTGATGTTTATTTATTCTTCAATGAAATCACAAGTTCATACACTCCTCAAGTCAGAGGTCAACTCAATGTTTCAGCAGCACAATGATAATCCCTCCAAAATTTGAAAATTGTACAGTACACCTGGCAGCCAGAGCATCTCTTTTCAGTTAACCCCTTACCAATCCTATTCTGTCTTTCAGAGGTGCCACCGGGCTCAAGCTAGAGTGAAGATACTAGTGTCATATGAAACTAAACTAGCCATACTATATCGGAAAGAACGCTAAATAACGCCAAATTCGCCTATTCTAAAATGGTGTGTTTGAATATTTCTGCATACTAGGGTCCCTAAACAGTCTTGAAATTACATAAATTGGGTATCACTGTAAAGCTGAGACTCTTATGATGATGTTAGTCCTCATAATATCCATTTCATATAGTGAGACCATTTTTTGAAACTTGACCTCACTGTATAAAATGACCTGTGGTGACCTCTAGGATAATCACAGCCTCATGAAACTTTGCAGCCACAAACTAAAAAACCTAGAACATTCAGACGATGGATGGCTTTCCTAGGTAGATTGACAATAAGGGGGTTTCTGCCATCCAATCACAGAAAAATGCAATTCTTGCAGAAATCTCCAAATATTAAAAGTTTTCGATACCAAATCACAGCATGGCCTTTTCTATGGTGTTCCTCAAGATCTTGGTGTCTAATGTGGTGTTTTGGAGGGATTATTGGTTATTTTTATCAATTCTAGAATGGTAAAAAATCTGTGTAACAAATGGTATCAACCCAAAAATTGCTGCAACAACTTATGAGACATAATAGAGCATGGGGAGGACCGTCATATACTTCTATCATAATGTTCTAACTCTAACTCTACTCTCACCCAAGCAAAGAGCAGATACTTTGCAGCTTGACCAACCTTATATAGCCTTCATTGTATCTGCTCAGGTTAAACTGCAGTTTCCCATTGGTTTGTTTAAGCAGCTTCATCTGAATGATATGCCCCGTCAGTAGTCCAATGGTCAGCCTTGTGTATCTAGTTCCACTAGTCTTAATTGCGATGAATCGCATGATTGTCCGTAGTTAATCACGATTAATTGCAAATTAATCGCACATTTCTTTATCTGTTCAAAATGTACCTTAAAGGGAGATTTGTCAAGTATTTAATACTCTTAATAACATGGGATTGGGCAAATATTCTTGTTTTATGCAAATGAAGGTATATATTATTATATTATATTATAATATTATTATATATATATTATTGGAAATCAATTAACAACACAAAACAATGACAAATATTGTCCAGAAACCCTCACAGGTACTGCATTTAGCATAAAAAATGTGCTCAAATCATAACATGACAAATTGCAGCCCAACAGGCAACAACAGCTGTCAGTGTGTCAGTGTGCTGACTTGACTATGACTTGCCCCAAACTGCATGTGATTATCATAAAGTGGGCATGTCTGTAAAGGGGAGACTCGTGGGTACCCATAGAACCCATTTTCATTCACATATCTTGAGGTCAGAGGTCAAGGGACCCCTTTGAAAATGGCCATGCCAGTTTTTCCTCTCCAAAATTTAGCGCAAGTTTGGAGCGTTATTTAACCTCCTTCCCGACAAGCTAGTATGACATGGTTACCAAGGGTACCAATGGATTCTTTAGGTTTTCTAGTTTCATATGATGCCAGTATCTTCACTCTAGCTTTAAAGCTGAGTCCGCTACAAACTACAAATTGCAAGTTGCGTTTATGCGTTAAAGAAATTAGTGGCGTTAAAACAAATTTGCGTTAACGCACTATTATCACGTTAACTTTGACAGCCCTAGTTTTGAGTCATTTCTACATGAAAAAAAGAACATGGTTTCGAAATAAATTGCATGTAAGAGTTCAGTCAGTCTAAAGGGTGATCAGTCGGGAACCCTCTCAATAATAACCGTGATGTGTATTTTTATCACAGATTGCCCCGGATTTCTTGGTGATGGTGAGTGTCTTTTCTCGGATTTATTTATTCATATTATTCATCTGTTGGGAAGATGACTCTATGGCGGACACACTTTTCTTTCTTTCCTTCAGCCACAAATGAAAATGCTGACTGGTCTGGAAACCTCGTGGGTGAGTAGTGCTAGCTACTAGTCATGGGATTGTTCATTGTGTATACGCTGATGTTCACTTCACACCCACAGAGGGACAAATTTACTAAGAAAATTTCCCTTATGCAAATGTTTCAAACTAATTGTTTTACTAAACCCGTTTGCATCATTAAAACTTAAGAAATGTCTCAGCCAGTAAAAACTTTAGTAAATCTGTTGCTAGGAAACACATGTAGTGCTGTTAAATCAAGAGCAATCAACAATGGAAACAATGGTACAAAAGAGACATCTTTAGTAAATATAGGTACTGTTTTATTTCTGTCTGCATACATGGAGAAATCTGTGTGTTTCAGAGTTAGTAGTATTAATAATGAGAGGAAAATATTTGATTATGCTAAGCTAACGGATGTTATTTACTAATTTAGTCGAATGTTATCGGCATAATGTTTCATAATTTGAGGTTTCTTTTGTTAGGTTTGTGAAATTTGATTTAAGATCTTTCAGATTGACATCATTATTAAACAGCTACAGGTCAGACATGTCGACCGCACTCCACATTACCCAGTGGTAGAAGAAGTACTCTTCTTTACTTAAGTAAAAGTAGGCTACTAATAACACACTGTAAAAATACTCTGTTACAAGTAAAAGTCCTGCACTGAAAATGTTACTTAAGTAAAGGTATATAAGTATAATCAGGAAAATGTAGTTAAAGGTGCTATATTCGATATCCAGAGCATTAATATAGCAATATAGTAATAATGTTACCTGAGCAGCTCTCCCTCTGTGTGTGTTGTAATCTGCGCACCGCAAGCTGTATGCTCTGCTGCAAAAAGCTGTTGTTGCGCCGCGCAATATAAACCGAAATAATGGGTTTCAGAGCGCAGTGGTGTCGTTGCCTCATTCTGTGTGAAAGGCTAATTATGCTTGCCGCATCTGCAAGGGGCGCGAGTGTCCACATGGCCAAAGTCACGTCATATCATCAGACACGGCCCTTTGTGGGGTTTCAGTGCGTCAGGTTTTCGCCGTTCCATGCACATCCAAATTTTTGTAACTAGGTGCATAAATAGAGCCAGGACGAGTGTTTTTTCAAAGAAGCAACGCGTCGCTCAGCCTGTTTGCTGATGCACGGAGCAGGTTAGGACATCTGATGTTCGCTCGTTTGCATCGCGTCCAGTTAAGCCTTGCTTATAGCCTACTCCGGAAAGTACACATACAACAAATTGCCGGTGCTCGCGTGTCCGCCCAGAGCCTACACTTACACCCTCTGATGACAAAGTTTACATCACACGGACCCTCGTGTACTTGCGGACGGGGAAGGTATAAGTTTGGCTTTAGGAAGAGGTCTTCAAGCCGAAGTTAAGCCTTGTTTATATGCATATAGTATATATATATATATATATATATATAGTTCTGTTTATACTGTTCGCTTGAAGAACGCACTCCACACATGCGCAGTAGATCACTACGCTACCACTTGTAGTGAACAATATCGCTGTAACGAAGACATTCGCTGAAAAAAATATTGTTTTACATGGATAGATTATCAACTGCGATCATTAGTCTTGCTTTAGCATTTCCTAGTTGTACGTACAGCTGTTCAGAAAGTTGCCTTTGCTGCAGCTTGATATTTTTTAAAGTGTCACGCCCCCTCGTCGCACCGCCAGCTTGGTCCGCATCGAAGGTCGTCCCAGCATGCTTTGTGCAGCGAATCAGATGCTTCGGTCGCGCAATGTATAATATGGACTCTAATCTCTGTCACCACTTTTGCCGTTGTTTGCACTGTTAGCACCGTTAGCTGCGAGCCGCCGGCTTGCTGTCGCCATGTTGAGAGCCGTTCAGAGGCAATAGAAATACTCCTAATCCCGTATTTAGCACCTGTAAAGTATTAAAAGGAAATAAATGCCCCTTGTATAAACTGTTTGGTAGTTTAATTTATAATAAAACTAGAGCTGTCAAAGTTAACGCGATAATAACGTGTTAACGCAAATTTGTTTTAACGCCTCTAATTTCTTTAAGGCATTAACGCAACTTGCAATTTTTAAGTTGTAGCGGGCTCAGTTTTAAAGCTAGAGTGAAGATACTGGATCCATCGGTACCAACCATGTCATACTGGCTTGTCGCGAAGGAGGCTAAATAACGCTCCAAATACGCTAAATTTTGGAGAGGAAAAACTTGCATGGCCATTTTCAAAGGGGTCCCTTGACCTCTGACCTGTTGGGCTTGAGTTTGCGATGTTATGATTTGAGCATATTTTTTATGCTAAATGCAGTACCTGTGAAGGTTTCTGGACAATATTTGTCATTGTTTTGTGTTGATTTCCAATAATAATTATGTATATACATTTGTATAAAGCAAGCATATTGCCCACTCCCATGTTGATAAGAGTATTAAATATTTGACAAATCTTAAGGTACATTTTGAACAAAAATGTGCCACTAATTACAATTAACTATGGACACATTAAATATTTTAATTGATTTACAGCCATAAATAAAACATCATATTTTATAAACCCTTCATATGTTTTGTGTGCAAAAATCTTAATTTGTAAAGTAACTAAAGCTGTAAGATACATGTAGTGCAGTAAAAAGTACAATATTTCCCACATAGATGTATTAGAAGTATAAAGTGGCTTAAAAAGAAAAGACTGGTAAAGTACAAGTACCTCAATTGTGTACTTAAGTACAGTACTGGAGTAAGTGTACTTGGTTACATTCAACCACTGCTTGTCTCTCCCTCCTCTCTGCTGTTTCTTCTGTGTCTGATAGGTGATTGGTGGTGGCTCTTCCTCCTCCTCTTCCTCGTAGTCATCATGACTGTCCTACTGGTGGCTTTCTGCAAACTCAGGAAACGTAGAAGAACACCAACGAACCTGGAAGGGTAAGAAGGAACATAATGTATGTATAGTGTGCTGAATTGTTGGTTAACCTTTAACCTCTCCTGTGTTCACAGTGTGTAGAGTGAAGGGTGCAGTCGACTCCAGTGAGGTGGAACCTGTCGATGAAGTTTACCTCTCCAATTTTCCTCAAGAGTGGATCCAGTATTTTATTTAAATATGAATTATCTATACATTTTTTGTTTTAATTAACTGGTACACTGACATTCGTAATTTGTATTTTTATTTAAATTAAAAAATGTGTGATAATTTTAACCTTTTCGTTATTGCTTCATGATTATGACTTTGAATTTTCCATCCAATTATGCAACATCAGGCAAGTTAGTCAAATTCACCATTTGTATTTAAATTTAGAATATTACAATAAATCAAATTAGACATTAAAGTTTAAATGTGAGAGTATCAGTAGCTTTATAAAAACATGAAAATGGAAAATAAATTAAATAAATCTCAATTACAAGACAATTTTGTATAAAGTAAAATTAAAATGACAGCATTTTCAGATGATGAAACTAGTCATCAAACATGTACAACAGGCAAACGAAGCCTCATAGGAGCTGTAGTTGAGAAATAATTGTTGCTCTAATTTTACTGTCTGAAACAGAAGTAGATACATGTGTATCACATTATTTCACTTTATAGTGATTTGAGATGTTTTGCGATCTGACTGAAGCCAAAGTTCCGCGTGTAATTGGAACATCACACCTCCAAACTTTGAGACTATTTGAGTGTAAAACCAGAAGTGACTGAAGTTGAAAATTCCCATATCAAGTTTCAAGTAGTCTCACATTATCATCAAAGGCTTCAGAGTTTCGAGCCAGCGCTCTGGAACATGTTTCAATTGTTTGGGGTCACTTGTTCAGATGAAATCTTAGTCATCTCTTGTTGGGAGATAAGTATTTGAGATAAAATGACTTGAGACGTTGATGTTACCTATGTAGCCCCAGAGGCATAACAATGGCTTCCTGCTCGTGGTTTGACTCGCTGCTGTGAGCCCAGTAACGTGCCCTCTGACAGACAACTGCATTTCATAGCACACATGCTCCTTAAAATCTAATTAGAAAAACCTACAACTCTTGGTTAGACAGTTTGAGATAAGTTCATCTGTCACCACCATAACCAATAACAACAATTCTCACTTGTAACATATCTACACTTCCTCGAAAGTTTATTTCAAAACCAAATATTGAAAAGTTGACTTGAGAGATTCATCAAATATAATCCGGATAGGTCAAAAACGTATTTTATAAATGACCTGCTATCATATAAGACTTGCATCATTTGGTTTAATGCCATTTTTATAATTTATCATCCAGAAACCTACAGTCATGTGTTATTTTTGTTAATGGTCAATATGTAATTGCACTCACCTCTTGACTCTGCTGTCTCTTCTTATCTTGCTTCATCTGATCGAGCGGATGCACATGTGAGTACTGCAGGAAACCAAAAGCTGCAGATAATTTCACAATCAAATCATCTGTGGTTGTCTGTCCCTCTAAGTCTGATAATAGAACAATTTCACTGTTATTATCACTGAGTCTGGCCACACAGCTCTAGAAAACATCTCCACATCGACTGTGTGTTGAGATTTAGCCAGTGGTGGAGGAAGTACCGGCCGATTTGATAACTTTAGTTACTTTTGCATGTTCAGATTAATCATAAAAAAAAAAATTAAACAAATAAATTGTGATGTAATATTCTAGATTAGGTTAGCACTTAAAGATAAAAAATTAGCTCCACCTTTACCAGCTTCAACATTAAAGTGATGAACACATAAATGCATCACTATGATCCAATACTGTAATATAATATATATTAGTCTGAAATGGGTCATTCTGCATAATGAGTACTTTTACTTTTGGTACTTCAAGTATATTTTGATGCGGATACTTTGTACTTTTACTAAGTAAAGTTACATCAAAATAAAATCCTATATAAATACTAATTAAAGCTGCAAGCAGCGATCTATGGACCCTAGCACCTTCCCGGGCATCGGGGTATCGCCGGGACGCCGGTTGATGTGGCCAGGCACAATGAAGCAGGAACTCTGCTAAGCGCAATGATGCATCCCACAAGAGTCTGCGACAAACGTTCTGAGACGGGGACGGAGCTTAAGTGTGGGGGCTTGGGGGCAGACTGTCACTAATGAAAGAGGATCTTTCTGGTGAGTGCAATGATGCATCCCACAAGAGTCTGCGACAAGCGGTTCATGAGATATGAAAGGAGGCGGGGATTAAGTGTAGGGGGCGGGGCTATGAGTCTATACTGACATGTAAATGTCCTCAGGTCTGGACCCTTATCATGCCTCAAAAATTTGGGTCAAATCGGAGAATGTATACTTGAGTTACAACAACTTCCTTTTTCATGGCAAGGCCTATTGAAAGAGGCTAGGACACGGGTCTTGGGGTCTGGGGTATATAGCACATGAGCAGTGTAACTGGAGTTGCGGTCGTGCGTTGCGATTGGCTCAATTTCTGCAAGCGCAGACCAGATTTTACTGCGCATGTGTTGTACCCCCTTGCACCCTCCTTGTTTCATGGCGAATCACGCAAAATGGCTGCAAGATTTTGATAACTTTTCATCGTAAAGGTCTTCAAATTTGAAGTCAATCTGATTAAATCTGCAGGAGGAGTAAGTTAAAGTACGCGGCCTGTAAAAGGCAAAAAAAAAGGCCTAAAATGGCACATTCAATTCAAAATGGTTGACTTCCTGCAGGGTTTACATAATACCTCCAAGAGGCTTTTTTGTATGGCTCCACATGTTAAATCAGCCTACAAAATTCATACATGTAGGTGAAACCTGAAAAAGGGGCTTCATTTTTGCACCTTTGGAGCCATTTTGCCACGCCCATGCACACGGCCCATATCAAATATGTATTTTCAAAACTTCTGATACGTGTACAAAGTTTCATGAGTTTTCTAGCACCCCAAGTCCCTCAAAAATGTGTCCAAAGAATAAAAATAATAATACGATTTCAACAGGGCCTTCGCCGACCTCCTGGTCGTCGATGCTCAGGCACTAATAAAAACTTCCTGTAGCATGAAATCGGAGTGCAGCGCAGACGTGTAGCAGAGCTGTGGCTGCTTACTGCGGTAGGACACTACTTGCTAACTGTTCAGGTCACAGTCAGTGTTTCCAAAAAACACTCATTGTGAACACCACAGACTCCATGCTCGAGTGACTGCACTGTAAAGACTCTTATTACTTTATTATTTACTCTCGGAGGAAACTCAACTCATTACTCATTCCGCAACACTAAACCAAAAAACATGGGTTTTCGTGGTATTATGGAACACAGATCTTAGTTCTGGGTAAAGACATTAGATGTGGTAAGAGAAGCTATAGCTACATGCAAGGGAATAACCCTGACCACAGGCCAACAGCTGTGGTCACATTCACCAGCTGTATTTGCTTCTGGCTCCTCTGAATACATAAATACATACCTACACAATATCAGCAAATCTAGTCCATGAAAAAAAATCTGTTCCGTTGATTCTTTCTTGTTTTGTTATGTTAATAGAATTTTAGTATTGGTATTCACACTATCATTGCAAGAAAAATAATTAAAGGGCGGTTCATATTAAAGATGACGTTTTATTACATATTCAGATATTGAAACATAAAAATAAGATGCACTATACAACGTTAAAAATAATTCCAGAAAGAGAAAAATCTCATTTTAAACTGGGGACATCACAAACTAAAAATGAAAAACTTTGACTCTGAATATTTGCCTCTGCTCAAAGTGTGATCTCTGTCTTAATCTGAGTAGTTAGAGGAGTTAACACACTAAATAGTCGAAGGTTTAATATTCTGTTTGATTTCAGTGTGTATAACTGAGGGTAATTTTCGAAATTTCGAAATTTCGAATTACGATTTTTGTTTGCAGAGGACCCTCCTTCAGGTTCGTAGAGCACGTCGTCCTGGCTGGCGTTGAGGCGGACTCGCTTCAGGACTCCCAGGCGGCTCGGCTCCAGCAAATACAGTAAAAAAGCAGGACAGAGCTGCTAACGCTAGCCTAAAGCTTTGTTTATACTCGCGCGAAACACCGTGGCGTGGGCCTCCGTAGATAGCGCACGCAATACAAGCATGCACTGCAACCATGCACAGAGGCGTTTATGCTCAGCGTGTTGTTCGTTGCAATATGCTCCGCAAACGCCAGGGGGCGTACAAACAAAATATTCTGTGGATAAGCAGGAAGTCAACGAGTGGCACCGGAAATGAAAGCAGGCTGCCTGGTAACCTTAACCATAGACATATATCTTAAGACACAAACTCACTCTGCTGCACATAGATGCATTTAAAATAGCTGGTCATAAAACTAGGACGATAGTGTAAGCCTATCTAACATAATGAACAAGAGCCTGGACTAATCCGGAATAATTGATCTGCCTCTTCAGGGGTCACACCCTGCAGCTCTGCAATTGCAGATGTCGTGGTCTGTCAAGTAGAATGATAGAAAAAATACAATAAAGTTTTTATAAACTGTGCAATAGAGTTGCAACTTTACTTAACTGTATCAATGCTCTTTACAATGGTGCTGGCATGGACAGGAAAAGAACAGGAGTAGTCAAGTCAAACCTCTGGTTGTTGTCTGGTCTTAAAATATTATGCAGCACGTCCTTAGGTTTTCTAGTTGAATATGATACCAGTATCTCCACTCTAGCTTTAAAACTGAGCCCGCTACAACCTCTGAAAGACAATATGGGCCGGCGGATCGCGAACAGAACATTGCATAGGGTTATCAAAACGTTAACATTAAAACTCAGTGACTGAATGAAATATTGTTCGCTATATCTAATTTTAGTCAGCGCTACATTTCAAAGTAACGTTGTCTTATTAAATGTATCACTCATACACACAGATATTACCGTTCGCTCTCTCGCCATTTTCATCTGTTGTTGTTTACGCTGACGCATGTGTACGTCTAGAGCTGCGGTTGAAGTCGCGCATGCGCACGTCTACAACCATGGGTCTGCGGGTGGCTCTGCGGGGGGATGATATTGTGCCGATCAGCTTCCGTCTATGAGAGCAACGAGTCAATCACTCGCGAACTCCAATCAAACGGTCAAACTAGGCAGCGCTGATCAAATATGAATCAATACTCTGTTACTGTAATGATTATTTCTCTCCTCAAATGTTTTCAGAATCATCTTGTAGTGTACTGTTTAGCTATAAAATGAGAAAGTTTGTGACCCGGCAACCATGTTGAGATCTGCTGAGGAAATACCAAGCACCGCCCACCAGCTGGAGCACAGCCAATAGGAACGCTCTCTGAAATTACCTGTGATTGGCCAAAGTCTCCCGTCACGGGCTAGATTATCTAAAGCCTGAAAACAGAGCCATGAGGAGGTACAGAAGTCTAGTTTTCTCTCAGAACACTTGAATTACAATATGCTGAAAGGTTATTATGGAATTTTTGCCCAATGATGCCAAAAAATGGTTGCCTACTGAAGCTTTAATGACATCTGTGGTCTGTCAATGAACAGTCGTAGAGATGTCTGTACAGGCAAACCAGCTTGACCAGTCTTCCCTTGAAGGCATCGCGATTAATCTCAAATGAATCACATATTTGTTATCTGTTCAAAATGTACCTTAAAGGGAGATTTGTCAAGTATTTAATACTCTTATCAACATGGGAGTGGGCAAATATGCTGCTTTATGCAAATGTGTGCCTAGCACATCTGAGATGTGCATACACCTGACACAGAAACAACAATACGACATGATATATTTGGGCTTTTGGTTGGAGAAAAAAAAGCTATTTGAAGATGTCACACTGGGAAATTATAATTAATGTCTTCTGATTTTGAATATTTTATAGACCAAACAATTAGATGATTATTTTGAGAAAATAATCAGCAGATTAACCCTCTGAGACCCACAATAGACCCATTTTAGTCTTTTTTAGGGGGATGCAGGGTGTCTTTAGGGGGAGATAGCAGGTCAACAGTAGATGTCACATAGAAGTGGTGTACATCATCTGAAACCTGAAGATGAGATTTGAGATGCAGCTCAGCACTGTGTGTCAAGTTGTTCTAGTCATAAATCAGAAATAAACATGAATTAATTAATTAAAATATATTGTAAAAGTGTATAAGGGTTTGGAACATGATGATATAATTCCAATGCTCTATTATGTCTCATAAGTTGTTGCAGCAATTTTGGGGTTGATACAATATTTTACAAAGATTTGGTACTAAATTGAACCATTTTTTACTACTCAAGAATTGATAAAAAATTATCAATGATTCCTCCAAAATAATACATTAAGACACCAAGATCTTGAGGAACACCATAGAAAAAGCCAAGCTGTGATTTGGTATCAAAAAATGTTGACATTTGGAGATTTCTGCAAGAATTGCATTTTTTGACGATTGGATGGTGAGCACGTCTGTTCTTGAAACTGTTCATAAACCCCCTTATTGTTAATATACGGAGGAAGGCATCCATCCTCTGAATACTCTAGGTCTGTAGGTTGTAAAGTTTCATGAGGCTGTGATTATCCTAAAGGTCACCACAGGTCATTTTATACAATGAGGTCAAATTTTCAAAAAATGGTCTTGAGGAGCTGCAACATTTATTTCTGCACAAACTGCAACTTCCACTCATGGGCGCCGGAAGTTACGGCCCTGTCCCACTTTCTTTTTAAGGTCATGAATCACTGTATCCCCACAAATGCCCCTAGATTGCAATACGGTAAAAAAAGACGTTTCAATCATTCCCGTCCTCCCAGTGCATGTCAAGACTGGAGGGTGTCAGAAGTGTTTTTACTCTACAGATACACTCTCATGTTAATCTGGTCAGCAGCCGTCTGCACGGCTCCGTCAGCTGTTTTCTCACTTAACCGCAACTTGAACTGAAACCTTTATTTACGCTTCAAGTCTATTTTTTTTTTTTTTTACAATACGTGCATAAACCCGAGGTTGGTGCCCATTAAAAACGCACTGAATAATAAAATGTATTTACTTTCATTTTGCAATCAGCAGAGCATTGTGTGCTGTGGATCTTTATCCAATCAAAATCAACCATTGTGTAGCCTAATTCAAATGAAATCAAAGTGATCTGACATCCAGCGCGTTTCATAATGAACCGATAATATTGTTACACTGGCCGGGCGCATCGTGCGCCGCGACCGAGGTCTGCTTGGAAAGGCCCGATCGTGAGTTTTACAGCACCCCTCGCCTGGACCTCGCCGCTGCCCGGGACCACTGAGTTCTCGCTGCGTAGTGCTTCCTCTCTCCTTATGGAGAGGGACGGGATTCCCGGCGCAACTGTCAACCAGAGCGGGCTGCCCTCAGTGCGCGGAGTCTGCGGCGATATCGGCACCCGGTCTCGTTTACCGTGCTTATGCTGTGTGACTTTTTGCCATCAGCATTCATAACCATACAACCTTTATGATTAAACTTCAAAACCGCTGCCTCCACTTTACATTCGCTTGATATCCTCAAAGCTAAAAGAAACTCAGTCTTCTGCTCCACTAGCTGACTTGTTCGCTCACATACATTCACCGCCGCTCTCTTTCTTGTTTCACCACTGCCTGCCCTGGCTCACTCTGGGTCTGCTATTCTCTGAATGACCTACGCTACTCTTACAACAACTGGCTCTAGATAGGGCCATACGCATTTTCGTGTCAGCCACTGTAGTTCTCCTACACACTTGGCACACAGGAGAGGCTTCAGTTGGTCACCTCACCACTAGATGCCTGATCCTATACACTGCACCTTAGAGTAGCTACAAATTTGAGGTACTTGTACTTTACTGGAGTATTTCCATTTTATGCTACTTTATATATTTTTGCACTTCTCAGATTACAATTTTTTCCTTCTTGTCCAGTGAAAACTATGTATCTCCGAATTTGGTGACTTTGAAGTCCTTTAAGGGTTGTGAATGGGGGGGCTTGCAACAGAAAGAGCATTCGGCATAAAATCTATGCCAAATGAAATATGAGGATCAGATCTCAGATGTTCCACTGTAACAACCCCTAACGGGGGCAGCCATAAGGTGAACAAGACAAATCTTATGGGTTGAGAAAATTCTCCTACCATTCTCCTCCGATTTTAAGATAACAACTTTTTTTTTTTTTCTTTTTAAACAAAAAAAACATTGGATTAGCTGATAATGCATTGTCACAAAGCTGAAAACAGGGCTGTTTTTCTGAGCTCATGAAAAAATAAGGCCCTTTTTTATTGTACTCAAAAAATAAAAGTAGCTTAGAAGCTAGCATCCAATCACAGTCGATGTTTATCCCTGCCCAAATTCGACAATTAAACCAATCAAATCCCGGTGGTTGGGATTAAACATTCGGCGTTGAACCCCGCTCCGTTCTACAGGCTGCAGACAGGTACTCTTTGACTGGGCTGCATTCTTGGCCTGTGAGGACGTGTTGAAACCAAATTTCCACCAGATTTTTGCACAAGATTCTTTTTAAAAAAAGCAAGCTTTGTGGTCATCATTGGACTCTCCTGTGTAGATGGTGTTAATGATGAAATGCATAATAAATAACTGCACAAGGAAAAGTTAAATATGTGTAGAAAGAAAAAGATTTTCAGATATTATCAGCTACAGTAGATAAAAAAAAGTACATCAGCATCTGATCATGATTTTATTTCATCAACGTTAAAATTTGTGTTAAAAGTAGAAAATATGTCAAGGGATCTCAGTTTCCTTCACAGGTGTCTCAGTGAGGATGGATGATTCTTCTTCTTTGTGTGTGTTGATTTCGTCTCTGTAAAGAAGGAGAGTTGCGCCACTGAAATTAATTCATGTTTATGTTTTTCACAAGCAAAGAATGACAGTAATGTTTATCAAGGGCGAGGGATTATAGGAACCTGACTGAGATCAGGACTTTATTATTGCTGCATATTAATTTTTCTGCTTTACTGAGTTGAATGGAAACCAGTCACTCTGAATATGGTTTATTAAGTAAATGGGTGAAGAGGAATTAAATAATTCAAACTTCCATTTAGTCCATGTCCCCACAGTGTTGCATGACAAGGGAGGATACTGTTGGAACTTCTCCGACCCTTATCCGATGAGAGGGTTGTACTGTAAAGGACAGAGGGTGTTGTATCCTGTACAGATTGTAAATCCCCCTGAGGCAAATTTGTGATTTGTGATTTTGGGCTATACAAATAAAATTGACTTGAATTGACTCAACAGATTTCCTGCTGTGTATCTGAGTTTTTAACCTCTGGTTTTGTGGACGTATAACATGTGGGATTGCGTGCGTGCTTGTGCGCATAACAAGTGACACTATGTAGATGATGGCCTGTGCTTCTCTGTCATAGTTTATTTCTTTCATGACACATGATAATGTTAAGGTGGCCGCATGTATAAGTTTATTAAATGCAAAACATATAACGGATTTCCCGCTGTGCGTCTCAAAGTTGATTGCCCGTCCATTCCTAATGCTCTGGCGCCGACCCTGCTCAGTGGTTAGACTGAAGAGGTTTAAACTGTGATTTGTCAGTCCATAGTATGTTCAGCTGATATTCCAATAGTGCAAACCGTCGACTAACCATCTGTTCCAATTGTTAAGTTTGAAGAATAGCTTTGCTAAAGCAACACGCCTGTTAATTCCAGCTTGTTATAGACTGCATTATTGAAAGTAACTTTGATGAGAGAAAGCTTAATGATGCTCTTCCCCCCTTAAAGGGACTGTTTGTAACTTCTTACACGTATAAATCAATCCGGGTCGGTGTCCCATGTGCGCTCGCGTGTGGCTACGCTGTTAAGAATCAGACTCCAACACAAACTACACGGAAGCACCAAAACCACAAAGTTATATCTAGTGAAGCCCGTCTTGCAAAACAGTGTTGGCTGCGGTCGGAGGACGCGGGGGTGACCGTAGCTTTGATCTCCAGGGCCGGAGTCTCTGCTGTACTCTGCTCCTCTGCCAGCCTGCCTGCTTGCCTTCACTCACACGCTGCGCGCGTTCTCGCTATTTCGCTCCACTCTCACGTGCATGCGCGCACACTACACACAGCAGAAGAGTTAGTTTAGCTCTGAGAATATATAGTAAATGTACAGTGGACGTTTGTGCAGAAATAAATGCTGCAGCTCCTCCAGACCAACAGAGTTTTCCCGTGTCTTGTGAAGTGACGGGGCTCCACAATGAGAAACGTTATCGTCTCCGACCAAAACTCCGGTGTCTTCCCTGTTCCCTCCGGCCGCGGTCGGGAGGCTGAAGCAGGAAAAGCCAACACTAGAATCAGCATTGATTCATGGAGAGACCTTCGTCTGGTCAGCTAACATTACTGCCAAGCAGGTGAAATATAGAGTGATATTGTGGTTTTAGCTGACGTGTGGCGCAATTCTGATGTCGGACTCTGGAGGACCGTTTGTTTTTGTGTCAAAATATTGATTTCTTCTGTAAGTAGCTGTGTAATAAACGGGATAATGTACAGCTAGAGGGTCATTGTTGTGAAAGAATCCCCTTCAGGGCGACGAGAGACCCCTCCGCGGGGTTTCTTTCACAACAATGACCGGCTTGCTGTACATTATCCCTTACGTGAAGGACTGGAAGTACAGCCCCGGATGTGTTGACAGCATTGATGTCAGGAAAACCAGCAGTGCTCAGTGTTTACAGCGAGGATGGTGGCCTAAAAGGACTTGGCTGTCTGGTAAAAATAAAGCTAAAGTAAAAGATTAAAACGATATTCGGTCAGAAAGGTAAGAAGACATTAAAGAAACTGAAAACGTTACATGATCATTTATATTAGTAGTTATGGTGAAGTTCTAATAGAATGTTAGTGAAGGAATTTGTTACATGCGTGGTCGTCATCGCCAGTAAATGTGCACATGCACACCAAATTCCTTCACAGGAG
>CAKALU010062450.1:0-43675 GCA_916700995.1 Hozukius guyotensis | reverse complement strand
CAGTGGTAGTAATAGTAGTAGTAGTGGTAGTAATAGTATTGGTAGTAATAGTAGTAGTAGTGGTAGTTATAGTGGTAGTAATAGTAGAAGTGGTAGTAATAGTATTGGTAGTAAAAGTAGTAGTAGTGGTAGTAGTGGTAGTAATAGTAGTAGTAGTGGTAGTAATAGTAGTAGTAGTTGTAGTAATAGTATTGGTAGTAATAGTAGTAGTAGTGGTAGTAATAGTAGTAGTAGTGGTAGTAATAGTATTGGTAGTAATAGTAGTAGTAGTGTTAGTAATAGTAGTAGTAGTGGTAGTAATAGTATTAATAGTAGTAGTAGTGGTAGTAATATTAGTACTACTCCCCCCCCCTGTATCAGTACTGACCTCCTCCAGCAGGTAGACGGTGTTCCTGCAGCTGATCATCTTTGCGGTGAAGGAGGAGGTGGTTGGAGAGCTCCAGTCATCCTGAACCTCCTGCAGGAACTCCGACACCGACACGCACTCTGGCATGGTGCTGCTCAACCCGGGACCACCCGGGACAGGACCCAGACCAGGACCCAGGACTGGACCGGGAAACAGGTCCGGGACCGACAGGTCAATTCCTCACACAAAAGACCCGAGGAGGAAAACCAGCCGAAGACCTGTTATTATAATAAATGATAAAATAATATTATAATTTCACTGTGCAAAAGGTGAAATAACCCCACCACCAGCTCTGTGCGTCCACACCCCCCACAGTCTGATGATGAACATGCTGATAAAGAGGCTCATGAAAGACCTGATCCGGTGCTTGCTCTCGTCAGTGTGACTTCACGGTGAACCGCAGCATCAGACGCGTCTTCCTCCAGACAAAAGGTGATCAGATCCTGCAGGAGATCAACCAGAACCGAACCGATTCTGCACAAAACGCGTTAAATAAAACAGTACCGGGTCTATTAGCGTGTTAAAACCACCGAGTCTGTCTCCGGTAGAGCCGCTTCATGCAGAGAGAGAAACCCGCTCTGCTCTGTCTGAGTGTGAACCGGCTGACAAAGACCGGAGGACCGGACCCCCCCTCCGGAGGACACCAGGACCGGGTTCAGATGAGGTAATCAGACCGGTCTCTGCTCTCCGCTGCAGGAACAGATTCATGTCTTTTCATCATCAGCTGGGTTTTCTTTTTTTCTCTCCTGTTTTTTTTTTCTTCTTTATTCAAACCGCATGGAGAGGCGCGTTCACGGTGCGCGGCGATGGGGCGCTCTGCCGCGGGAGCGCGCACTGCTGACCGAGCACAGAGGTAGACCATAAAGCCCATTACACCATTACACCATGGATGCACATCAGCACTAGTTTAAAGCTTTACACCATGGATGTACACCAGCACTAATTTAAAGCATTACACCAGGGATGCACACCAGCACCAGTTTAAAGCTGCAGTCAGGAACTTCAGCAAATATGATAAAGAAAGGTTTTTTGTTTTTTTTATAGAACTGTTACTATATCCTGACTGCTTAGTGTAGTGACAGTTTTTAAAAAATAACTTTAGCTATTTGCTCAAAGTTATCAACTTCATCTTAAAATTATGTCAAACCTAATTAAGGGACTTAGGGAATAACTATTTTTTTCCAGGCCACCTTAATTTCTATGGAGCATAAAGTGCTGTAAGGTATTTTATTAGCACAGCATAACAAATTAATTATCTTGTGTGCACAATATTTTAAAAATATCACCTTGCGGGACTTTAGGGGCACCGTTGATGTTTTTTCTTTTACTAAAAAAATAAATTGAATAAAAAAAAACCATGAAAATAGGACTACCATAATTTGAAAATCTATTGTTTTATTAAGATAGTATTTTCTATGAAAGAAAAAAAATAATGAATTTAATTTTTTAAAAGCCATGCTAGCTCATCCCAGCTGTGCTTCAGCACCTCTTTTCACCCTCTGTCTGAAATGCTCTGTTTGAGCTTCTGTTGTGATTGGTCAACCGAACCAAACTCTTCAGACTCCGTTCCAGCTCTGCTCTAACTAGCTTTGTTTGAGGGCGTGCCAAACTAGCCGCTAGGCAGGTATTATGCAACTGTGTTACTTGGTGACATCACCCCGTTATGGAAGAAAAGGCAGGACTTCAATCAAGGCGTTTCAGACAGTTCAGGAGCAGTGTTTCTGTGGGGAGAGTAACTCTGTGGGCTTTGTAACTTTGCAGACCTTTTACATGCACAAAAAACTATATAACACATTAAAGGAAAGAGGAAAAGCACAAAAGCATAATTGGTCCTCTTTAAGTTTTACCTGATGGTGGCGCTAGATAAAAAGTTAAGGGTTTACCAAAGTCATTACAATTCATCCTGAGAGAGACGAGAATGTCTGAAACAAATTTCACAGCAATTCATCAAATAGTTGTGTACACATTTCACTCAAACCCACAAATGTGAACCTCACGGTGGCGCTAGAGGATCAGAGGATCGTGAAATTCAGTATGGTTCATCCTCTGGGGACCATGAATGTCTGTAAAAAATGTCTTGGCAATCAATAGTTGATTAATTGTTGAGATGTTTTAGTCTGGACCAAAGTGGTAGACCGACCGACTAACAGACCGGTGTGGCGTAAAATAACCAACAGTGTTGTCTCACAGCAGCTGATATATTTGTGAACTGAACCTCATTCTGGTCGTCTGACATCACTTCCCTTCTAGTCTCCGAGGCAACGGGCTGTCTCAACGTGATGCGACATCACCAGAGTCTCAGAGGAAACAATTAGAGCAAGCCTCTGTAAACAAACTGTTTCTAACTTCCTGTTGAACCGCTTAAAGACGAGGATGAAGTCTAACTTTTACTTCACTCCGCTCACCTTCAAAAGTCAAACTGTGTTTTCTCATAATTGTATTTATTTATCTCATTAAGAGAAAAGTGATTTCTAACTACATTATATTATCTACCTCTGGATGCTGACTGGTAAGCTTGAGTCCACAGACAGATATCTCATCATCTACTGAACAGGTTTACATGAAATCTCCTGATCAGACTCCTGCTCTTCAGAGGATGATCCCTCTAGATTTTAATGACCCCATGACCTTTCCTCTGGCGCCACCCTCAGGACAAAGTTTAAATCTTTTATTGTTTAGAACTGCTAAATCATCAGGATGTTTGTTCATTTTGTGTCTGTAGTGAACGCTGCAGCTTCCAGGGGGTGCTAGCAAGACTTTAGCTTAATCAAACTATATAATAACTTTAACTCAGGAGCATCTTGGAAAACAAAGTATTAAATCTTTAAAACTCTGAAATGAGTAACTCGCTAATATAAGTTTTTTCAAAAAATAATTTAACCAAATGTTTTTTATAGTCTGTTCACTGCCTGTTTCTGACTGATATTAATATTTATTCATTAATTTACTCAGAAATAAAAGCTAACATTCATATTGAGCAAACGGGTACAAATGAGAATATCAACTTCAGTTAGGAGTCAGTGCAAAATTGAACAAAAATATGAAAGTGCGTATGTATTTTATTTACCTTCAAAAAATAAAATTAGCAACCACAACTATATTAAATCAACAAAATTGGACTTTTATACAACAGAGTTATGTTTTTGTTTAGGAGAGGCGCTGATTTATCCAGTCAGATTTGTGCTAATCTACACATCTGTCCAGTGCTGCATTACAGTTTCAGAATTAATTTAATTTACATAATGTAAATATGTGACTTAAATCTGCAGTAATAGGTGTCCAGGAATTTCCTCTGATGACGGATAAATCTGACAGTAAAGTAAAATCTCTGATTATTGCTCCCATGACCCGGGATATGTTTATATAAATGAGGATGCTGGGTAATGTAGTGCAGTCAGTGTAAACATAAATAAATCATGAGTTTTACTGATCAGACTAAGTAGTGAATATGACTTCAGTCAGTCGTAAACTGGATCAGTTCCGGATCAGAAACCTGAGACAGTCTGTGACATCCAGGACGAGGCGATGAAGACTCCCCACAGGTTTCTTCATCCGTGGATGAGGAGGGTGGAGATTTGCCCCGGCAGCGTGTAGACGATGAGGCCGAGGAAGAGCGTGAGGATGGCGAGGACGACCAGAGCGATGATGTACTTCTTGAACTTCTTCCAGATGAGGAAAAAGAAGGTCTTGAACGGGTTGACGAACCAGGAGAAGCTGGTGGAGGGACGACTAGAGGGAGGACAGGAGACGGTTTACAGCTGTTTACACCTGGACTGAGTCTACAGTGGGATAAAGGTCTGATCACACCAGCATTTAAAAAGGTGACATAGATTCCAAAGGTGGAATCGCTGCAATCAGTGGATTCACGCTCAGGGGTGATGTGAATCTATCCAAATCTTTCACATTGATTTTTAACTTTAGTGACGTTTGACACAAGAATTTACACCACTGACCAATAGCAAGCGGTCTTGACAGCGCTGACCTTTGAGGGAAAAGGAGAGACGTAGAGTCCAAAATGGAGGAGACTATGATAACTTATAAGATGTGCAGTATAAACTGCTTCACAACAGAGACGTGATCAACAGACAGTTAAGAGACCGGAGTCGATGATACAAGTACACAGTGGTGGAAAATAACTAAGTACATTTACTCAAGTACTGTACTTAAGTAGCCTACAGTTTTGAGGTACCTGTACTATACTTGAGTATTTCCATTTTCTGCAACTTAAACCTCTAGGCTACTAAGAGCTCGCTATAGCTCAGAGAGCTTTTCTTTCCCCTCTTCAGTAACTCTTTATTGTCTGAAACGGTGTCAAATCCTGACAAGAAAATGCCTGAGGGGAGTAAACAGCACAGCAAAGGGAAAACATAAAGAAGTTTGGGGAAATATTGTGACGGACTAGCGATCGCCAGTGGGCAACTCTTAGGTCTGAAAAGTGAAGCCAATGTGGAAGTGCCTTAAACTTGCATTCTTTCTAACAGCCAGCAGGGGGCGACTCCTCTGGTTGCAAAAATGAGTCAGATTGTATAGAAGTCTATGAGAAAATGACCCTACTTCTCACTTGATTTATTACCTCAGTAAACATTGTAAACATGAGTTTATGGTCTCAATCGCTAGTTTCAAGTCTTCTTCAATACAGCATGATGTTCATTTAGTAAATTATGGTCCCATTTAGAGTCAAATAGACCATAAAGCAGGGTATGCTTTAGGGCGTGGCTACTTTGTGATTGACATGTTGCTACCACGGCGTTGTCCGGTCTAGGTGTCAATATTTTTGCCTCAGAACTTTAACCCTTTCACGGTGTGTTTATGAAAGTTAATTATAACCTTTTTGGTCGCCAAAAAATGTCTTATTCAGCGTTCAGTTGTACTTAGCTCCACCCTCTCGTGTCACTTCTGGTTGCAAAAGACCAACATGGCGATGGCCGAATACCAAGATGGCGACGGTCCAAATGCTGAACTCGAGGCTTCAAAACAGCAGTTCACAAACCAATGGGTGACATCACGGTGACTACGTCCACTTCTTGTATTCAGTCTATGGCCCTTGCATGTTCCCAGCTCACTAGCGTGATAGCCGTTAGCTTACCACCTACAGTAGTTCATCAACTAATGCAGCAGTTACAAGAACCACATATTTCGCAAAGACGCATGGATGAATCGCTGTTCCACTTTCTGGTGTGACCCGGCGCTAAAGGATAGGTTCCCAATTTTTTTTCGGACTTGAAAAATTGTGAACCTATCCTTTAACAGTATGTGTGTGTGCGTGTGTGCGTGTGCGTGTGCGTGTGCGCGTGCGCGTGCGTGTGTGTGCGTGTGCGTGTGCGTGTGCGTGCGTGTGTGGGTGTGTGTGTGTGTGTGTGTGTGTGTCGTACTTTGGTTTATCCAGAGGCTCCGGCTCCTTGCGGGCCCGCCCCACAGGGTTGGCCTCCGCCTGCTCTAATGTCACCAGCTGCAGCTCCGCCTCCACCTTCCCCTTCACACACACGCACACACACACACTTTCAGTGTTAGTTTCAATGTCACCACAATTATTCAAACTCGAGTTTAAATTAGAATTTAACATTAGTACTGTAATAGAAGCCGTTATTCAAATAATGACCAGCATGAACAAATAAAACAATCCTTACTACTCTATTGTTTCACATGGTGAGTTCAGTATAATGACAAAAAACATCCCCACAGCATTAATTCCAGCTCATACTCAACACTCTGCTCTCTTTGTCTGTTTAACTAATACTGTTCTCACTCACTGATTATTTCGAATCACTTCGACTTTGCTGTTTTTTTCATGATTTCTGATAAACTAAAGTCAACGACACATCCTGTTGCACAACTCAACTGTAACGTTTTGTATACATGGTATCTATGGTGATATATATCGATCATAGTCCCTCCCTTTCCGGTGGACCTCATGGGACCTTATTTTGTTTAAATTGCACCATGAATCACACATATGATGTTTGTCAATTTAAAACATAATTTTGCAAGACAAGATAGTCGCAGTTTGTCGTAGTATCATTTAGTTTTGTGTGAAACTGCTCAGGGAACTACATCTCTCGTCTCGCACAATATGCATCACCAGCAAGCTAGCTAACTTAGTTATGACCACGTACAAATGTAACGTTATCTTACCTGATGTGTTTTATCCAGCGACTCCTGGTCTTTTTATCAGCCAGAAAGCAAAAGACTGAGTAAGACCCGTTGCTCGTGCGAGTCCATCCCAGTAAAAAACACACAGGCATCGTAGCTTCAGAGAGAGAGACGTCACTTATGTGACTTTTGGGTGTCTAGTCTTTCTAATTACGTATTTTCACAGTCTTATACTTCAACAGCTTTACAAAAAACTGAGACTTGACTTGCAAAATTATCTTTTAAATTGACAAACATCATATGTGTGATTCATGGCGCAATTCAAACGGGATCAAAATATATTTGTCCCTCGCCGTTGACTACCATGCAAATTTTTTCAAAAATAAGGTCCCATGGTGGTCCACTGGAAGGGGCGGGACTTCACCTCTATATATGACAGATCAAAGTGCTGTATATAAGGAAACAGGAAACAGCCTCGGGCACCACCCTGATGAAGGGAAGATAGTGTAAAGTGTTTGGTGAATAAAGCATGGTGTAAAGGAGAAGAGTTGTGCGACACTTGTATTGAAGCTAAGAAACTGTCATGTTAAAAGCTGACCAGGAAAAGGAGGGATTATGATCTTTCAGCTGCTGGATGTCTTTTTTATGACTTGCATTCTTTTGAATTTTGAAATGTAACAAAGACATCAACGCTGTAAATCAGAAAAAAAAATTTCCCCTCCCCATCCCACCCAAACAGAAACAAGAGGGCTCAACAAAAATACAAATAGCAGAGATTACCGAATCAGTAGTTTCTGCAGTCTGAGCATATTATACATGTCTATGGAATAATCAATTTTATATGGTAAAATAGATGTA
The DNA here is from genome assembly GCA_916700995.1 of Hozukius guyotensis. NCBI lineage: Eukaryota > Metazoa > Chordata > Actinopteri > Perciformes > Sebastidae > Hozukius > Hozukius guyotensis. The sequence continues at coordinate 36,321 of CAKALU010062450.1, read as the reverse complement.
AAAAAGTCAGATTCAGATCTTAATTGCAAATTTGTAGTTACTGCGTCTCGCCTTTTTTGGGCAGCATTAGCATTATTAGTATATTGGTTTTTTTTACCATTAGCAGGAAAGTGTTGCCGCTGCTGTCCGTGTACTGGATTTCCTCTTGTTTCATGTTACTCCTCTTGTCCTTCTTTTTCTTCTTCTTCTTCCCCTTCTTCTTGGCCTCCTCCCTCTCCTTCTCCTCCCTCTCGAAGTCCTTGGCTGTCTTCAGGCGGGTCAGCGGCCACCAGCCCTTCATCTTCTTGGCGCGGAAGATGGAGAATCGAGGGCTGGCCCGATCCTTCGCGAAATCAATCGTGCATTTACTGGGTGACTTTGCCGGTCGCACCATGTCGTGGAGACGTAACTCTATAGAGCCTGAAGGAGGAAGAACAGAAGAAGGATGATGAGGAAGAGGATGTTAGGACCATGAGCATTTGCTCTGTAGTGTACTAAGGATACACTGGTGAAGCCACTCTGAAATGTTCAATTTAAAGGGTCAGTTCACCCAAATTACAAAAAATGTTTTGATGTTATTTGTCCATGTTTGGAGATATCTGGATCTGAGCTTTCTGGAGTGAATGGAGTTTAGCTTGTGTTGCTCACAGTGTTGGAAAACTCAAACCTAACATTCACTCTTTCAGAAACAGTGTTTCAGCATTTAGTTTAATCAAATTAAAATTTGTTTTAGTGAGGTTTCTGAATTATACAATAAATTCTCAAATAAAAGCAAAAAGTATTCAAGTAATGACTGACTAGACCAAATGACTCATATAATAATTCCAGTCGCTTCTACTTTGCTGTTTTTGTTTTGTTTTAAGCTACTGTCAATGAAACACAACACTGCATATGAGCCTACCAGGAACAGGAAGGATCATGCGCTTTGAGCTTACTTTTTACAACATGAAGGGGAGACTCGTGGTAGAACCCATTTCCATTCACATATCTTGAGGTCAGAGGTCAAGGGACCCCTTTGAAAATGGCCATGCCAGTTTTTCCTTGCCAAAATTTAATTTTAGCCTCCTTTGCGACAAGCTAGTATGACATGGTTGGTACCAATGGATTCCTTCATTCTAGCTTTAAAACGCGTTACAACCTAACACGTTATTATCACGCAAACTTTGACAGCCCTAGTATTTTAGAAATATTTTTTGTTATATTTGTTGAAATTCTCATTACATCCTGACAGCAATCTATAAATCAAATGCTCTGACAAAAAAAAGAAAATAATATGGTATTTGTTGCAGGACTGTCCACGGACGGGCTATCTGCCTGTCTACCTACTTGCCTGCCAGCGTGCACTCTGCCCGTGCACTCATTGTGCGTCACCAGAGTCTTCCACAAGCTGTTAGCTTGACAGCTGTGAGTACTAACAATAGCCATGTTCGATGTTTACGTTCATAATGATAATTTTGGGGGAGTGGCTTTTGAGGAAGGCCCGAAGGGACAAACAGTCAGTGTTGCCGACTTGGTGACTTTCTCGCTAGATTCAGGGACTTTTGGAGCTAGTGCTGCTAGCTACTTTCATTGGAAAAGAGTTGGCAACACTGGGCTGTTTTTTTCAGTTGGATAATTTTTAAAATCTAGCGTACTTCTCAACATTACCAACCCTAGCTTTAATAGCGATCAAAAAAACATCACAGTAGAAACTACTAGAATCAATTACTGAATGAAAGCATAACTTCTGTTTGAGAGTTGCGGAGATCAGTACAACAACAATAGTGCTGTGACATTGTACTGAAATTATCAAGACATAAACATGTAGGAAGTGTTGAGTTTACATTATCAGCAAATTAAAAAAGGAGTACGTCAGAAAATAGGGAGGCTTCTTACTAAAAGATTTATTTACACTTATAGAAGAGGAAGAAATAAAGACCTCTCTCATTACGAGCCTGTTTCAGTAGAGGTAAATATTTTAAATATATGAGAATTTATAGTCCTGCCTGTCGGTGTGTCTCACCCAGGAAGTCGTTGGCAAGGATGCGGTCGTAGTCCCAGACCTGCATCGTCAGAGCAGCCGGCTGCCGGAACTCAGACTCCTCCAGAGAGAAAAAGGACTCCTTCTTCTTATACACCACCTCTTTCTACGGGACGAGAGGAGGAGATTTACTCTCACTAACAACCAGACTGACTGCTAGCGTCCCGTGGTAAAAACAAAAACAAGAAACATCCCTTTGGATTCTGGATGATTTTAACATTTTTTGGGCATTTTTATTGCTTCATTGTAAAAAAAAAAAATAAATAATCAACAGATTAATCAATAAGGAACAAAGTCATTATAGTTGTAGCCCTAGAGACACCAGAGCAAATCAAAGGTCAGGAATTCACTATAATCATCAAGATTCATCAAGGTATCAGTGGAAATATTGACCATCAGCAGGTCCAGGTGTCACCAGGTGTATGTACTGTATGTGTACCTCAGTAGGAAGGTAGTCAAAGCGAAACACAAATCTCCAGTTGAAGTTTCCTTCCCCAGTCAGAGAGTTAAAGTGGACGTCAGTCTCCTGTTTTTCTGCTTCCAGTCCCTTTATCCAGCTGCATAGAGAACAGAATAAAACGCTGATGAGCGAATTCACAAAGAATGGATTGCACAGCTTTTGCGACCGTTAAAGCTGTAAACAAATATGACAAAAAGAAACCATGTAATTCTCAAAGCAACCTAAATGCACCCCTAGCTGCGCTGCCAAGATAATAGCGTCTTGGTGCTCCTGTACTATTTGCACGTATTTAAGTTGGATAATATACATAGGCTACATTTGGCACAACATTGGACCCTTTCTATGTAAATGAGCCTCAATATGAAAACAATCCAATTCAGCATTGTTTATTCCATTCCTTACACTTTTGGTCTTGTGTTTTTGGTGGCCCAGTGAATTTAATTGTGACCCCTTTAAATACAGAGAGATGTTCTCTTCCTAGATTGTTTAATTTAAATAATTTTTAGGGTCCTGGGAGGTAAAACTCTCCAGTATTTTAAGGGGAAATAAGCAAAAAGTTAGAGAGCAGTCAAAAACATGTATGTACCCTTCAGATTTATCTTGTGTGTGTGTGTGTGTGCATGTGCGTGTGTGTGTGTGTCTAACCCTTTCACGTAGATGTCGGAGGACGGGTCTCCCGTGAATGGGTTGACATCGTCCAGAAACACATCATCGGTGTTCCAGATGGTCACTCGCAGCTCGTACCTGTCGTCAAGGATACCACAAAAAGGTTACATAATGTAACTCCCTGTCTACTTTATTTGACACTCTACTGTACCATATATATTCTATTTAACTCTACTTTACTACATAGATTCTATTTGACTTTACTGTACCATATAGATTTTATTTGACTCTACTGTACCATATAGATTTTATTTGACTCTACTGTACCATATAGATTATATTTCAGTCTACTGTAGTCTACTCGATAGTGTGTCGACCTACTGTTCAGGTAGGCGGGGCTTGATGTCAACAGGGGGCGGTGCCGGGGCATCAGAAGGAAACATGTCCACCCACATATGAAGGTAACCCTGGAACACACACACACACATTGCTGATGACGTGTGGTAATACCAGTAGACGCATGTTACTGTTGTGATTGTAGCTATTGTTTGTTTAGTGGTTACCTGTGGTAGTCCAGGTTTGTCCGGGTTCAGCAGGGACCGGATCTCCACATGCTCTGGGACCAGAGCAATGGCTCCAGGGAGGAACTCGTTCATCTCCCCCCAGCGCCGCAGCACGCTCAGGGCTGCATGCTCCTCCATCTCTGCTTCCTCCTCTGGAGACCGCTGGTTCTTCTTTAGCAAAGCTGATAACAACAACAACACTGCTGTATAATAGAGTACTGTTACTGCTGCTGATACAGCTGGAGGTTGCTGCAGTATGAGGGGAGCAGCTGCAGTACTACAGTGTCAGTAGTAGCCGCAATAGAGCCGAAGTAGTAGTAGCAATACTAGTAGTGGTTCATGATATACAGTATGTCCACAGAGGGACAGTGATGGATATTTCACTTCCACTATGTATAATATACATATAATCTCTTACTTATGACTAACTGCGTCTGGCTAGGTATGTCTGCCCGTCCTACCTTCAGGTACTGCGTCAGGTGGGATCTTGAAGATCTTGTTGAGGACTTTGACCTCAGATGTTCTGTACTCTGGAGACATGATGCCGTTCTTTCTGCAGAGCTCAGCCAAAATGGCCGACGGCTTCTTCCCATCGCGCCATATATTGTAACCTTCACTGGAGAGAGACAGTCAAGTAGAGGGATACATAATGTATAAAAAGACAGGTACTCATAACATGACACATACGGTAGTTCCTGTATTCATATTTTATAATTATACTATTGATGTTTCGTAGTGGTACTAATGATTTTTGGTACTAAATTGTCATAATTCTGTTTCTAACATGTCCTAGTGCTGTTTCTAATGTGTCCGAGTTCTGGTACTTACATGTCATAGTACTGTCACTACTGTTTCTTAGTTTTGGTACTCAAGGGTTATAAAACTGGTTCTAACATGTTGTAGTACTGTTTCTAAGGTGTTCGAGTTCTGGTTCTGGTACTAACATATTTGTAGTTTTGATACTATTGTGTTGTAGTACAAGTACTAATTTGTTCTAGTTTTGGTACTAATATGTCCTCCTACTGGTACTATGGTGTTGCAGTCCTAGTTCTAACATGTCACATTTTTTTATTCTAATGTGTCATAATTCCAGTACTAACATGTCGTACTGTTTCTAACATGTCTCACACGTTTTAGTTCTGGGACTAGTGTCACAGTTTTGGTAGTAACATATTGTAGACACTTTTTTGACACTATTATGTGATAGTACTAGTGCTAATGTTTTGGTACTAATATGTCTTGGTACATATTTGTACTGTCTTGGTCCGAGTTTCACATCTAGTTCCACACACCGTGTCACATTTGTTATACCAACATGTCGTCGTTCTAACGTGTTGTAGTTCTGGTGCTAATGTGTCTCAATGTTGGTACTAACGTGTTCTAGTACGGGTTCTAACGTGTCGTAGTTCTGAGACTAATGTGATGAAGTTGTGGTACTAACGTGTCATAGTAAAGAGCCAGACCGCAGGAGGCGCGGTGGCGGCTGTAGAACCGGTTCTCCAGGTCAACCCGCGTCTCGCCGATGACGTCATCAGACCCTATGATATCGTGGTCCATAACTCTAACAACCAACTCTGTCTCCAGCGGGAAAGACACTGTGAATTCAAACACCCTGAAAGACAGAGTGTCAGACATACAGACAGTCAGTCAGTCAGACAGACAGACAGAGTGTTGCACAGGTTCAGGTAGACTGACAGGTACTGACTCTCCGAACGTGGGGTTGAGCTGTTTGGGGATGTATCGATCTTCGGTGTCCAGACTCTGCTGTCCAGCTCGGACCACCAGATACGGGTCAGCCTTACCGTTTGGGTCTGTGGGAGCCAGAGTGGTGGCCTGCAGGACACAAACAGAGACAGTAGAAAAACACAGTAGAACTCACAATAGAATACTGTACCAACTTTGTTTAATCCCAGTTAACACATAATGCAGCTGTAGGCTGGGACATTGTGAAAGGCAGAATGTGAATTTGGTTGTTTCTTCCATGAAAAATGTTGCTGTTTAGCAGCCAACTCTCACATCTCAGATGTCTGATCATCCTTGAATGTAACAACAGTTTAAAGTATGTTGGACTGTTCAAGGAGTAAGAGGCAAAGACAGGCTGTGGATGGACAGAGAGACAGGTACCTTGACGATGTAGACTCGGATCAAGACTTTGATCGGTGAGTTTTTGGGGATTCCATTGATGATCTGACATGTGGTGTCTTCTTCATCTCCTGGATCAATCTGATAAACCAGGAAGGAGCCCTGGAGATGAAGAGTATGGAATAAATACACTTCTCTGCAGATTAACAGACAGACAGACAGCTCTCCATCCACAGTACCTTGTATTTTCCCATCAGCCTCTCCTCTTCATCCTCATCGTCATCCTCAATGCTTGCTTTGCCTTTATACAGCGGGAAGATCCGCAGCCAGTCCTGAAACTGACTGAACTCTGCCTCTAGTTCACCAACATACAGCTGAACATACAAGCAAATACAAACAGAGGCAGAAATGTTTTTAATAATGCACCGTTACTCCAAATCTGTTCTGCCATTACTTGTCTGTATGTCAACATCAAGATACGGACTATTGTTCTGACTTAAAGATAAAACTAAAGGTCTTCACGGGTCCACTCGGTTTCTAGTCTAGACTGGCCTGGATGGGTTTGGGTTGTCTTTCCACTAGTCCATTTTGGATCAGATCCTAAAGTTTGGACACATGAAGACCAAACCTTTCCGTTCTGGCTGCTTCTTGAGGTAGGAAACCATAAATGTAATGTTTTGGGGTACACAGTATGCCAACCAGGAAGCTTTCTTTCTATTTTTGGCTAATTTTGGAAGAAGCCATCAGTGATTTGTAGGTGCAGTAAGAACTCCCACAACAGATTACAGCTGGCTGGCCACTAATGGGCAGAAAAACTCCAGAACAAGCTTGCAGACACATGTGGCATATTACTAGTCTATTACACCATCTTTATAGTGCGGTGCCCGTTCCCGGTATCGCTGCTTGCCGCTTTCTCGAGAACTGCTCATCCAAAGAACTTCACACACAACACTGCGCTTCACTGGGTCCTGAGAAATAAACCTGCCATGACATAGTTGCATCCTCTAGCAATGCTATAGTATACTCTTCATTTCAATTCTATTCAATTTATTTCTATAACGCCAAATCATAACACTTTTCCTATAGAGCAGGTCTAGACCGTACTCTATAATTTACAGAGACCCAACATTCCCCCCAAGAGCAAGCACTGTGGCGACAGTGGCAAGAGAAAACTCCCACCTTCCACCTCATTTTAGTGCAAAAGCTCGAACATCGACGGAGAGCAAGCTGTACCCAGCATGCCATTCGGCGGTGTAACAGTTAATAGGGGTCCCCTCTCAATAGACTACACAGTGTGTACATAACGCACTGCTAATAAATACTGTATGTCCCGTAGATCGTAGAAGAGCTCGCACTTGACACTGCACTTCCTTGGGCCTCAGCAATACACCAGCTAAGTGTGAAGTCGATCGGACTAAAGCTTGATTTATGCTCGGCGCATCCACGAGGGCCGCGAGTGTCCGCATGGCCAAAGTGACATCATACTATCAGAAACATCACTTCGCAGGGATTCCGTGGTGAGGGTTTTCGCCCTCTGCTCACATTTTTCTAACTACGTGGACACGGATGGGCAGTTGAAAAATGAGAACTTTGAGGAGCTTTAAGAATGTCTGTTTGCAGCGAGGAGAAATACGCAAGGAGTATAAAAGATACAAATGCTTCCTTGTCACGACTCCACGTCAGCTCATGTCCGTGCGGCCGTCTTTGCGGAAAGTATAACTGAAGCTTAACGGTAGTTGAGGAAATCAAATAGCAACATTATCATCCCATTGGATGCGAGTTGGTGTCCACCTGATAAATGTAAGACCAATATACACTCTCCCTTGAGCTCTGGTTTGGTCTCCACCAACTCCTGAGAAAACCATCTGTCTCTTTAGTTGCTAAGTGTTCCACTTTCTTCATCAGCTTATCTTTAACTAACTAACTTTGGTGCTGGGCGGGTAGCGTACAGTGGGTTTATCAGAGCTTGTTTGCTGAAAACATCTGTCTGCTGCTGGAAACAAAGTTGATGTGAGAGCTGAGACTAAACCATACACTAAATATGCTGTAAAACCAAAACTAGGAGACAAGAGAGGCTAAAAACACATCGGATTCAATGTTCTTGTATTGCTGACATCAGTACAGCCCCGGACTGACAGACTGGACTGTAAACTGTCAATCACAGTGACCTCCCACCTCTAGTGTGGCAATGTTCTTGCGTTTGGGAGGCTTAATCTCCACCGACACGGTTTCCTCCTCCTCCTCTTCTTCGATGTTCGCCATGGTCAGGTTCCCTCCATCTGAACAATAAAGAAACGAACACTATCAACACTAACAAATAAAACTCTGTTGACATAGATTTCCATTTATTTTTGTTTCAATATTTCATTTTGTAGTATGTTTATCTTATTGATTATAATTTATTTTGCCTCTCTCGTTGTGTTTTACTGCCAAAATCTGATGGAAAGCTTTCCCAGAAGAACAGAGGCTGTTATAGAAGCAGATTGACGCCTTTGGTTTTCAAATGACATATTCAGTTATCACATACGGCTGCAATGATCCCGTGTCCACATACTTGGACACACTACATGTCTATATAGTGGACCTCTTTAATGGAACACTGACTCTGAAAATCTGCACTCAGCCTGACGTGAGAGGAACGCAAAAGATCTCCTGAGAGCTGAACTCCAGTAAAAACTGTACTGACTTTTAATTTGTAGAGAGAATTTTGGGGGGTTTTCTTTTTCACTTCAATATAGTCATAGTTTAATCACAGCAGCATCTAGGGGACATTAGAGGAATTGCAGTTGAACACACTTGAGCTCTGTGACTTACATCAGTTGTGTGTGTTGTTGCTCTAAAATAATTCAAATAATAAATTATTTCATATTTTTATTAAATAGACAAATATGGCAAAATAAGACCGAAATAATAAAGTAGGAGTTAAAACTGTACCGGTTTCTGCTTGTTCCTCCATCTCCTCAGCCTCCTTCTCTTCAGCAGCCTGCAGACAGCCAACACATCAGACGGTGAGGAAAGAATTAATTTATTAATCACTGTAGTTATTCTTTATTTTTTAAGCTGAAATGAGAAACTTAACACTTTTTCACTGTAAATAAATTCAATGTTAACATGTAGTTTGTTGTTGAACTTTAATCTGCTGCAGTGATCTGTCCTATTCTGCCTTGTTTCACATACTAATTTTTGGAAAAGTCCTGAAACAAAGGTTAATGTTGTAATTTTCTAATCTCCATTTTTCTTCTTCGTTCTTTTGTGAATGCAGGAAACTGACCTAGGATCAAATGAAGTTAGTTCATCATATTGGCTGATTTTTTATCTAATTTCAATCAAGTTAAGTTAAGTTTTGACCTCTTCAGACTTTTCCCTTCTCCATGCACACTGGAAGTAGTTAGTTAGCAAAGTGTTGTTGGAGTTTTGAGCTCCTCAATAAAGTTATCCTCAATATGTAGTCCTGCATTTATTCTCTAATTTTTATTCCATTTTAATGTTATTAACATGTTTATTCAAACAGACAGGTAAATAAGTGTCTAACCTTTCTCTCTATCTCTTCCAGTGAAGCGTAGTATTTGGACCACCAATCCAACTCCTCCTTCTCAGGTGGTTCCTCTTCTAGCTCCTCACCCCTCTTCATCAGCTTCAGAGGACCCTGAAGGGGGTCAAGTGTGGACATCGACTCATTCTTTAATCCTTTATGGTTGAAATCTGGTTGAAATTTGTCTGAACATTTTGGTTGTATGTTTTTAAACACACAGAGCAGACTAATACACGTACATTAATCAGCTTCATGGGGTTGAAGGGAATCCTTGACTCTTTAATTGACAGGCCGGCGAGTCCGATATGCTTCATTGACATCAGAGCGTCGACCTTCTTCGTACTCTGCCTCACTGGAGAGACACACAGAGGAATCATGTCCATAAAAACTGGGAATCCCAGAGAGCATAGCTGTGAAAAACCTTGAAAATAAACATGTAATCATAAACATAATTTATCAATCGCTTAACCCCTCCCCAGACAGCAATGGACCAATCGCAGCATAACAACCATATCTACGCACGGCAGGCCTGTCGCATTTTGGTTTTCTCCACATGTTGAACATTGAATATTGAACGCCTGGCTAACTAGCATACTATTTACAGTAGTAACTGAGCTTTACTTCAAACTCCATTTCATTAGTTAACTATATTATTTTGTGGGGTTACACTTTACGTTAAAAAACAAAAAAACACATCCACTGTATAGTATATTCCCAACTGCATGAATCCTAGTATGGTGAAGGCTCATCTCATGAATATTAATTAGGTGACGCTGTCTGATGGTGACGTTTCTCAAAAGAAAAGGACGTTTTTGCTGTTCTGGTGTCTTCGGCAAATTAGCTAAAATGTGTTAGACCGTAATAATTTCTTCTAAATGCAGTTAATTTGTACACAGTATAGGTACCAACCTAGTTGCGGAGGGTGAGAAGTTTTTTATTAGCGCAAAATTGTTTAAGAAATAACAATTTCTTCTTAATTCAGTTCATCTGCTCACAGGTAGCTAGCGACGGACGGTGAGAAAAAACCTTAATCGGAATATTTTTTTTAATCTCAGCAGTCTCCACCACGTATGAAGGAAACATGAACTCAAATTATTTAGAACCTACCAGTGAAAGTAGGTTTAATTAAATGGCATGCCTTTTTGTCTTCGGATTGAGTGGGAGGGAAATGTATTTCAACTTTCTAACACACCATATACTGTAGGCTAAATGTTGTAGCCTACAATAGGAGTATGAATAAAAACATAACTAATTATATGACTGGTGGAAATTCATAGAATAATGGAATCAAATTTCATAGTTCTTCTTCGAGTCCTTTTATATGAAACGGGATAAATACAGTCATTTAAAATGTTTGAAATAGTAATAAGATGTGACTCAACATAACAAAAACACCAGATCTCCCCTTTCAAGGATCAGTAGACTGACATTGATTCATTAGACCGTGCTACCTCTTTTGCTGGAAGGTCTGTTGCTATCTGAACCCGAGCAAAACATATGCTCTTTTACTTTAAATCAATATGAGGTATATAAACTTAAACAGTTCAACAGTTTTTTGCAACTAGGTTGCAACCTATATAATAGTCTACTGTGTACAAATGGACTACATTTAGACAAAATTGTTACGGTTTAACAATTTGGAGCTAATTTGCTGAAGACAGCATAACAGCTAAAACTACCTTTTCTTTTGATAAACGTCATCATCAGGCAGCGTCACCTAATTAATATTCATGAGCTACTATGTCAGAGTTTAAGCTAACGTTAGCAGCTCTGTCTGGCTCTTTATTGGATTTGAGGACGTTTCCCTGCAGTTCGTTTGTCAGACTCATCAGTTAGTCCTCATCCTCAAAGACGTGTCTCTTGAAAATATGAAAATGTAAGAATATACAATATGAGGGCTAATTAGCTACCCTGCATTACATGACAAATGACAAATCAGTTGTAAACATTAAAAAGTCAAACAAACCAACTCACTGTGCTAACGTTACTTATTACTAATTACTACAAATTTTGATGGTAAATCTGCCACTGTTATAATTGTAAACTGCTTTAGATTCCATGCAACAACGGAAAGCTTGACAGGCATAGCAACAGTAACTATAAGGGGGACAAGGCTTAGCTAATGGTCAACTAAAATGTTCTGGAAACATATCTATAGTACCTAGTAGGCCTACCTAGTGCGGATGTTACAAAAATGTATACAAAACATTCAAAACTCCAACTATCTAGTAGACACTACTACTGTGAATAGAATACCACCTCCATCCCTTCTCTCAGAGCTCTTACCTTTTGGTTTTGGCTCGTCATCTTCCTCCTCTTGCTCCCCGAGCTTGCGTGGGCCGTAGTCCATGAGGCTCTGGACCACGTGGGTCCCGACCAGAGCGAGCCGACCGAATGCCCGATGCTCCACCACAAACAACGTCAGAGGAGGGTGGAGGTAGGCCTGCTCCGGCAGCTCCTGATTGGACCAAACACAGGAAGAAAAAAACAGGAAACGAAGGTTAGCCATGTCACATCTACTCCATATGCATGCGATGAATACACCAGGTGTGTTTCTTTAAGCCAGATCTGTGGACCTTAGTAGCGATAACTAATGTCAGAAACTGACCACGTCAATGTAGCGGACCAGCTCTTTGAAGTTGGAGTTAATCTTGTAGCTCTCGATCTCTTCAGACTCCAGCTGTCGTCCTGCACACTCCACCTTCACCAGGGGGCGCTCCACCTCAAACAGCTGCACCCGCTTCAGCTCCCGCAGACCCCAGAACAGCACCTGAACGCACACACACACACAAGTAGGACTCAGTTTCAGACTACAGACCAGTCAATTGGGGACAAAAGCCGTGCCCCCTATTTGTAAAAAGCTGATTTTTGGGTCAGTGGTTATGATTAGGGTAAGTCTCCAGGAAATGAATGCAAGTCTATGTAATGTTTCCAAAAGTGACAAGTCTTCTCTAACAGGTAACACACACACACAAACACACACAACAATACATACACAAAGATATTGTTTTCATGTCAGTCACACTAATAATGTGCGTGCGTGCGTGCGTGCGTGCGTGCGTGCGTGTGTGACCTCGATCCTGAAGGTCTTCAGAACAGGTCGGACTCCTTCTGGGATGATGTAACATTGCTGCTCCTCCAGGTAGGTCAGCTCCTGAGGGTCCACACTGCTGGGGACGGAGGGCTGCAGGGGGTGATATGATTTTCCAGTTCACTATCTAGAATGAATTCATGAACACTGCTTTTTTGTGTTTTTGTTAAAGGATCGTTCTGTTTTATTACAACTCTTTTGGTTTTGTCCATCATTTATGTCAGTAAAAATAACATTTTACTCACCAAGATAAAAGCAGCGATCTGGGAAAACGGAGACTTCACTAAAGAGAAATCTGACAAGTCTAATGACACGCCGAGTTGAATCCTCCGGGCAGACTGCGCAGACTCCACCAGTTGAGAAGTGTAACAATTTTCAGTTCATTATGAAACTGTGGCGGGCCTACCTAGACTGTTGGGCTGGATGTCGGGCTGAATGTCAGACCACTTTGACTTCATTTTAATAAGCTAAACAATGGTTGATTATGATTGTATAAAGGTCCAACACGTTAGACGCTTGGTTAGATGCCATAGGGTTAGACATTATCGGCAGCGTTCTATGACGGTAATACATGGCTAAGACCACTTTATTACCATAACACCTGAATTCCAGTGCCAGTGATCTAAACCACTTTATTTGGAGGTCAAACTGAAAATGAGTGCACCAAAAATGTTGGTAATAATTCCTCAATGCACAGGAAATCTGTGAGTACAGTAGGCCAAAGGTAAAGCAGGGTGTGGGTCTGTAAACTTTGAAGGATTTAGGATACAGTTTGGGTAACAATTTACCGTTCACCTTCGTTTTCTCTTCCAAATAAGTGTGTCTAACATAGCATAGAAGTGGTAGGAGACGCCAAGTGAGTGTATGACAGCACCAAGAGTCCTTGTGTAGAGGGAGAGGAGGAAGAGGCCCAAGACTGAACTGTTACCAGATTGGATCCTCTCCCTGTCACCTGGTAGGAGCAACCCTTCAGGTGGGATCTTAACATTTCAAACCTCCTTTTATGATGCCACAGAGTTCCCAGATCTCAGCTACAAATAATGTTATTATCACTGATAGAAATGATGGACAATAAAGAGGTACAAATAGAGAGACATTGATTGATCGACAGGTGGCACCTCTCCAAACGCAGAGTAGTCCAGCTCGATGAGCTCGAAGGTGGCCAACAGCTCGCCAGCGGGGGCCCTGCCCATGCTGATGTCATAGAAACGGAGGTGGGGCTTCTGGTAGTACTGCTCCACAGATTTAAACTCCGGCTCAGCAAATGTCCGACCCAGAGACTTTATACTGCCCTGCACACACACACACACACATATATGGGCTGTTATGGCATCACTTCCTGAATGTGCAGAGACAGCAGCAGAATGTGTGAGGATAAGAAGAAGAAGAACGTCAGCGTTACCATGGAGTCCTGGTCGTAGAGGTTGATGGTGATGAGCGGCGGGTCTTGTAGGAGCTCCTCCCTCGATCCCTCCAGCAGAACTCTGTCAAACAACAAACACTCACACCAGGCTGGAGAGAGAGTTTCATTCAACACCTGAACACACACACACACACACACACAAACACACAAACACTCAATATGTATAAAATGTGTGTGGTAAAGGGGCACTCAATTTTACACATGTAGTTCAGTTTACCGGTCATGGTTAGTTCTACATGAAAACAGTTGTTTATAACCTGTGTACAAACTGGAGGTGTGGAGTTTGAAAGACATGGGTCCAGACAGGAAGGGTCTAAGGAAAGACGCTATCCCATTGCATCATGGGAAATGTACAATCCATTGGTATTTGGAGCTTGATCCATATTAGGAATTAAAAGTCAGGATATCTCAGGCCCTGCTGCACAGATTTTGACCATTTTTATGGAAGTGTCACTGGAGTACTGATATAAACTTATACTACTGACCCAGAACATCCTTCTTTCTGACTGGCTGACTTCTTCTACAACATAAAAAAACAAGCTAAATTTTATTGTAAAAGAGACAAATACTGATGTTGTGACATGATACTAAACACTGATGACTTCAGACTGTTAGCAATCACAGTTTTATTTTGAAAGAGTGATTTGTTCTATTGATTTCTTAGAGCAGGTCGAAGCAGGGGAATTGTCAGAATTTTAAATCAATGTGCTCATTAATTGAATGAGAAATTCTAACCTTTTAACCAGCGGGACAGTTGTACCTACCCTGGTAACCTGACACTGTGTAGAGAAGAGGACCTTGGCAAAAGGATCTGATAGGCCGTTATCATCAGCAGCCAATATGCCACGCGCCTGGTACAGATGACATCGTAGCTGGAAGTACCTGCTGTCTGCAGAGAGAGAGAGAGAGACAAGAGAGTAAGAGAGGTCTTTCTTCACAAGACAGACTGCTGTTGAGTCCAGGTAAAGCTTCATGATTGACAAGTTAAAATAAAATTGGGCTTTTATTTTGAAAGACACATTTTTCTCTTTTCGGACAACAGACATGAAGTCCTGAGCAATTATCCTGTGCAGAATCCACGCCCCCCGCTGTCTCACCCTGGCAGGACAGACTGACAGGAAGCTTCCTCCTCCCCGCGGTTACCAGCCACCTCTGCTCCTCCTCATCTTCCTCATAGACTGGCATAAACTCCTCTGGCAAGCCGGTGGTGACCTCTTTACTGTACTTGGCCAGACCGAGCCACAGGTAGACCTCCAGCTTTGCAAAGATCTCATTTGCTGAACCTCCTGGAGACTGAACGAACAGACAGATGTTTTCAGAGACAGAACGGGAAGCGCCATCGATGATTTTAGAGATGGACATCAGTGTTAGAACGGCTACCTTCATGTAGAGGGTGGTGACTTTGCCGCAGTCCCGCCCCCTCTGCTCCTCCACCAATGAAAAGAGGATAGAGTAGGCGGGGATCCTGACGTAAGCCAATCGCTTCCTTCCACTCAGTAACCATAGAAATGCGTCCGGGATGGTAGTCTGGGGCTGGAGAGAGGGGGGTGTGGGGGAGGGGGTGTTAGACCTCAGACATATTGAACATCAGCAGCGCCGGAATGAGTTTTGAAGTGGGGGGGACATCCAGTTTTGGATGACGTAATACAGTGTTTCCCACAGGACTTTGTGAGACAGTGGGTGGACCCTGGACCCTGTAGGGGGTTCTGGGGGCATGCTTCCCAGAAGAAAATTTTGTACATTTTAAAGTTAAATGAATCAATCTGGTGCACTTTGAGAGCAAAATGAAAAGGCTAAATCTATGATGAACTTAGTGCTCTAGTAAACAATTTAATCATAAACACATTAGTGGGCGCCTGGTTAGCTCAGTCGGTAGAGCGGGCGCCCATGTAACAGGCCTCAGTCCTGACCGCGGTGGCCCGGGTTCGAATCCGGCCTGTGGCCCTTTCCGCATCCACTCTCTCTCTCTCTCCCCCCTTTCCAAGACTCTATCCACTGTCAATAAAAATAGTAAAAATGCCCCCAAAAAATAACTTTAAAAAAAAAAATAAACACATTAGTTGTATATGAAAGGTGATGACACGGCAAAGGGTCCCACCCACAAAGCATGGTAAACGAGACAGGGTCCATGTTTCAAGGTGTGGGTTGCCGACATCCCAACAGACCCCTGACGCACTGAGCACCGTCCGCCCCGGTTGACAGTCGTGCCGGGAGCCCCATCCCTCCCCACAGGGAGAGAGGGCGCACTGTGCAATGAGCACTCCAAAGACCCGGGAAGCGGTGAGGGAACTAACGGTTGGAGCCTTGAGCACCCCAGGCCCTACCAAGCTGTCCTAGAGCCGGTGCACCAGAGAAAATGCGATGCGATGCGATGCAATGCGCGATGCAATGCGATGCGATGAGAGATGCGATGCGAGATGCGATGCGATGCGAGATGCGAGATGCGATGCGATGCAATGCGATGCGATGCGGATGAGGATGCGATAGCCAGCTCCGGGGAGATGTCTCGACCCATTGAGTTGACTTTACCATTCTATTACCATAACACCTGAAAGTGGGGGGACAAAAAGTCTTGTTGCCCCCCCTATTCCAGCGCCTACGCTGAACATACTGCAACCGTTCACGTTTTAGTGGTACCTATGGTGACCACTTTATGACCTCTGACCTCTTTAGCCAGCAGGCGGAGTTTCCTTAAGAGTTTCCTGCTATCCATCGTCCGCTGTTTGGCTGTCCGCCTAGTGATCCTCCGTCTGGCCCTCACTGCCTGTCTGGCCAGAAACACCTGGAGACAGGCAGACATTAAATCAGACAGACAGACAGACAGACAGACAGAGAGGCAGGAAGATGGTGGCAGATAGAACAAGAGACAAGTGAGAAAAGACTCACCAAATTCTTCTTGATAAACTCCTTCCTGCATCTGTCCAGGTTGTTGGGACGAGAATGAGACCTCCTGTCTGCGATAACACTAAACTGTCTGCAGAGAGACAGACAGGAGGACAGACAGAAAGACAGGCAGGGGGGGAAATCAAACCAAACCAAATCAAACTAAATCTATTCTAAAACAATTTTTCAGAAGGAGAACACTGACTTGCAGGAGGCCACCAGCTCCAGCAGCACCTCCACCAAACGCTCCTTTGCGTTACTCCTTGGCCTCCTCAAGAGACGTTCCACCTCATCAAGACCAATCTCCTAAAAGAGGAGTGGGGAGATGAGGAGAGGACGAGATATGACCACAGTTTGTAGGCATTGTGTGATACACTGTGTTAATGAAAGGAAAATTAAAGATCACTTGTCTCTCACCAGCCTATCAGCCGTCTTGTTGAGCCAGTTGGCCTGATAGAGACGAAAGCTGTGATCTTCAAACTGACTCCAGACAAATAGACAAGGCTTCTGTTTCTCGGAGGGAGGCTGGAGAGGAATACACTGGAATGACCTGAGAGACAGACAGAAAGGTAGAGAGATACAGATGGTCAAGCAGACACCAAGTGGGTAGTGTTTGTGGAGTAGTTACTGTAGATGTTACTCCTCCAAGAATCGCCACCTTGTCACGGCATATGGACTACATTTATATACAGTAGCACTTTTATCCAAAGTGCTTTATAATTTGCCTCCCCACACAGACTCACACTCGATGGCAGCGGGCTACCATGCAAGGTACTGGCCTACCTATCGGGAGCAATTGGGGTTCAGTGGGTTACTCAAGGGCACTACGGCAAATGATCGAAGCGCCAAAACTGTGATTGAGGAAGACCCACGCTAGCTGCCAAGCAACAGCCAAGGAGGGGTTTGTGTGTCCCTGTGACCATGGAGCTGTGTTGACGGGGGCAATATCTCCTGGTAGGAAAATTGGTCCCAGGTGAGGGGCCAGACTAAGAGCAATTCAAGAATGTCTACGAATTAGGATCTGCCCGATAAAATGTCTGGATTCGGGATTCCTTCTGGATCCTGGCCTAAGAGCTCCTCTACCTGCTCCTGGGGGGTGAAATCGGATCCCGTCAGAGGTTGGAGACATGGAAACAGAATGGGTCATGTTCAAAGCTTCTATTGTATAGGCAGCTACTTAACAGTGAAGAAAGCTGCCGAGATGAAGAAGGGCCGAAGGGCTGCAGCTTCGGTAGTCGCAGAAACAAAAGCTCAGGTGTGGGAGCAGTTCAGGAAGGCAAAACTGTTTAATAGCTCAGGAAGAGGGAGCAGGGCTTAGTTCTTGGGATGGGGAGGCATTTCGAAGAGCTCCTAAACATTATTTACATGCCTTTTGTGGAGGAGGCAGGGTTGGAAGTTCTAGTGGAAGTCTTGGTGGTGGAAAGGTGTCTCCAGGACAGTCCCAGAACACACTGGAGATCTTACCTATCCCATCTAACCTGGCAAAGTTTTGGAATCAACCAGAGGTAGCTGGATGATGGGGCTGGGGAGAAGGGTGTCTCTTATTTGGCCACCTGCCACCATGACCCTCAGCCGGAGAAGCAGTGGAAAATAGATGGATGGATGGATTGTGTAGTAGTTGTAGGTGCAGTTACCTGTGTGGATGCAGTGGTTACATACCTGTCGTACTCGGTGGACTGGAGTCTCATGGCAGCAGACACAGATCTGTTCTCAGATTCGAGACTCAGCACCTCCTCTCTGTCCAGCTCCTCTTCTGACTCCAGCAGACCCTGCACCTCCTCATTTAGATCCTCCCTGCTCCTCCTCAGGTCATCCCTGCTCCTCCTCAGCTCCTCCCTGCTCTGGCTCTTCTTGGATCCCCCGACCCCGACTGCCTTCCCATAATTCCCTGCCAGAAACAGAACAGCTGATGGAGCTCAGGGGTTTGATGTTGGAAATTACAAAAGTAGTAGTACACCTGAACCGCAGGTAGCCAAAGGGGTCTGGCTCAGCAGTGGCCTAAATCTGGCATCAGGTGCTGACCCTGGCCCAAATGCACTAACTAGAACTGATTTTTAATCAAAATTAGCCCTAGTCCAAACCATACCCTAGGTTGTGCTCTGCACGATTACAGAAGATTTGGAAACAACATTTCAATAACGTGTGGGCTGGAAAGCAGTGGAAAAAGTCCTTGAACTGTACAGACTAGAGATGAAACAAATAGTTGATTGATCGATAAGTCAATCTACGGAAAATGAATTAACAACTATTTCGAAAAACGATTAATCGTTTCCGTAAAAAAAGAAAAACTGTCCAATGTTCTTCAGTTCCAGCTTTTGAATTGTGAGAGTTTGCTACTTTACTTTGTCTTATGTTATAGTTAATTGAATATCTTTAGGTTTTGCGTCGTTGGTCGGACATTTAAAGAATATTTCTTTTGTCTCTACTATTTTCTGACTTAATTTAGTTATCGAGAAAATAATCGTCAGACGAATCCACAATGAAAATAATGGTTAGTTGCAGCCCTAGTACAGATATCCAGGACATAGAATACACTGTTTACCTATGGAGAGTTCAAAGGTCACCGGTCTGGATCCTACAGACGGGTCCACCATAGTGACTTCAAACAGAGACGCGAACAACAGAAAGTCCTCACTCTGTCCCAGGAAACCCTGAGGACGAAAAACAGGAAGAAAAATCTGAAAGCTGCATGACATCACTCTCCGTTTTCTACCTGAAATACCTCCCCATCTGCAACTCTGTCTTGTTTGCTTTGTATTGGATAGCCTTCCACTTGGGCAGATTATAGGTAGTTATAAATGTATTTCTTTTCACTGCTATGCAGATGATATTCAATTATACATTAGGGAGGGGGAAGGGGGGTAAAATGAACAAATAAGCAAAAAAGAATTAGAGAATGAAGGCAAAAAAGAAAAAGAAAGGTAGGAAGAAGCCCAAACAACATAATCGTTCATTCCAAATAGTCAATTAAAGTATAAATTATAAAATGAAATGTTATTTATTCTGAAATATTAGACAGACACAACCAATATGCTTCAATAATGATGATGGTGATGGTGGTGGTGGTGGTGGTACTGACCTCAGGGAGTGGGTGGATCTCCTCAATCTCCACGGTAACAGACTCTGGTACCTCAACTCCTGCCTCACCTGACTCGTCAACCGCTCCACTGGCAGACGTAGATGCTACAGCAAAAAAAAAATCAAACAAATTGATGAATAAACTACAAATACATGTGGAGGTCTTCAACCAAGTCGTCCAAGAAAAGGCCTGTGGTCCGACTCATGTGAGTCTGTAATATTATGATCAACACTGACAGTGACTGTTTATGCTCACAGCAGGATTTTGTTACACTGCTTTTCTTTAGTAGCTGAAGTATCAGACATCACTGACATTTGTACTTTAGTAAAGCATAATTTCTTAATTTCAGCATGCTGGCTGAGACAAATCAATTTAAAAGGAACTGTAAAATCTCTTCAAACTACAGTTGGACTGAAACTCAAACATTGGGAAATCCTCTGATTTGCTGCCTTACCCCGAGTCAGTAAATGAAATAGTGAGTCAGAAAGCTTTGTGAGTTGTTGGAACGCTACCAGTCTCCCCCTGCTTCCAGTCTGCATGCTAAGCTAGGCTCAACATGCCCTAGACCTATCTCTGTACTGGACATTCAGAGATGAAACGGATATCCATCTATGTCCTTGAACTAAAACATTAAACTGGTTCTCCTTTCTGTTTCACCAACATTCCTAAATGATGATAGGAAACCACACCATGCACTTTAAAATGTTGGTTCTCATTTCTCCTGCTTCTCCTCAGTAGACTGACCTTCCTTATTCTTCTTCTTGCTGCTCCTCTTCTTCCTCAGTCCCAGCTTCCCCAGCGCTCCCTTCACCTTCAAGGACATACAAGAAGGAGTCACGTAAGAGTCAGTGAGGTCATGTGAGATTTGACGAGGTGATGTGAGAGAGTTGCTGAGATTTTATTAGATATTGTGGTTGCCAAATTAACAACATCCTGACTCCCATGAAACATGCAGCAGGAAATAGCTGCTTGAAAACTGATGTTCTGTCCTGGACTATGGTAACTCACACTGTGATGTTACTCTTATAACAATAAGTAGGAGGTACCTTTCCCAAGGCGGCGGAGCTTGTATCTGGGGTGACGGCAGCAGGGGAGGAGTAAACCTCCACGGTGAGAGTGAGGAGGATTCGACCACGGTAGAAGATTCCTTCACCCAGACCCTGGTTCAAAGACTAGAGAAGAGAGAGGGTTAAGCCACTAGAGGATTTTCAAATCTTAACTGATTTTAAAAACGTGGGAGAGCACAGACAGAACGATAGATTTACAGATTTTTAATATTTTAAACGTAAGAATGCACACAGCAGATGATTCAGTCAAGACGTAGAACCACACTTTGCGTTTATACTAAACGATTTCAGAGTGGCGATTCCAGGGACTTGGGATCTCAAAGAAACTTACGTGATCAAACGTGACTGCAGAAAAAAGAAGTTAGGGGTTTTGCAGAAAACTTAAGCTAATGTTAACATTACCTATTCACGTCACGATCACAACGTTATTCAAGTGTAACCACATAAATGTCTTGTGTTGTTGTTGTTATCCACAACTTCTACAATTTTAGTCAACGTTAGCTTGGCTCATTGTCACATTAGCATGGCTTACTATCACGTTAGCTAACGTTAGCAAAGTACAAGTATGCGACATCTGGTTGGTGATGTTTCCCGGTCAGGTCACTCTCATTGGCTATTGTGGGTTTCTGCTCAATATTCTATCGCCGTTCCTTTCACACTACAGGATTTCAAGTCAGAAACATCCAGTTGGTAACATTAAGATTATGTCTGTTAACCCCTCACTACACAATAATTTGGGCAGATACTGTAATCTGTTCAGACCAGCCTCAAATCGGGAACACTCCCGCGATTGTAGGGAAGGGCAAATCAGACCCAAGATCTGCCCAATTATCCTCTGGTATGGGGTCATCATGCAGTTCAGTCTGGATCAGTTTTGTTTCGTTTTGTTTAGATTTGACATATGGTTCAGCCAACATAACCACTGGTACTGACTTCACAAGAGGTCTAGACAGTAAAGGAAATGTTCGACATTTCGGGAAATACTTTTATTTACCACACGGATTCTGATTGGTCGATCACAGTGTTCTGCGGTCTGTAATTTCTGTTGCTATGTATACCAGACCGTTGCTATGGGCGCAGTTCTGATGTCAGACTCTGGTGGACCGTTTTTGTGTCAAAATATTGATTTCTTCAGTAAGTAGCCCGCCGTGTAATAAGCGGGATAATGTACAGCGAGCCGGTCATCGTTGTGAAAGAATCCCCTTCAGTGCGAGAATCACCCTGTCGTGGAATCTTTCACAACAATGACCGGCTCGCTGTACATTATCCCTTACTTGCTTTCTTGCCGAGAGTTAGACAAAAAGATCGATGCCATGTATGGTAAATATAAGGCTACAGCCAGCAGCAGGTTAGCTTAGCTTAGCATAGCTGTTTCCCCGTTTCCACATTTTATGCTATAGACTTATACTTTATGCTAAGCTAAACAGCTGCTGCCTATAGCCTCATATTGACCATACAGACAGTGTATGTATGGTGTATGGCCTCATATTTACCATACAGACAGGAGAGTGGTATCGATCTTCTCATTCAGAAAGCAAATAAGTTTTTCCCAAAATGTCAAATTATTGCTTTAAATGTTTGGTTTGATTTGTTCGTGTCTGGTTTACCTGGTGGACGTCTCCGAGGGTGGAGTTCTGAGGAGAACCGTACAAGTTCACCCAACATGGACCGAAGGTGGGGTTAAACCCTACAAACAGACAGATATTTCCCTGTCACCATAAATTCTCAAAGAAAAGCTGGTATTCAGATAATGGTAGTCTGACACAAACAAGTAAAATCTGGTCTGTATTAAAGGCTCATAATGTTCAGCATAACGTAGACAATGTTCACATATCATTTCAACAAAGTTATGTCACACCACTCCACTAAAAACACCTTTTATTTTCACACTAACACTGTTTTCTCTAACAGATTCCAGTTGCTTCTACTTACTTTTGCTTGCGGTTAAGATGCTGTCAACTAAACTCAACGCCTTCCTTCACATGTTTTACATTAAAAGCCCACCAGGATAGGGAGGAATAACTGTATGTCCTTTGAAACACTGAAAGGCTTTTAATGGTAAGTATTTGTGCAGGAGGTGTTGAGGTGATTGATGGTAGCGTAACAGCAATAAAAAAAAAACTGAAATATGATAAAACATACTTATAAAACAGGGAAATTAGAAATAAAAGTCTGTCTCCGATATAAGACTGTGTCAGATAAAGACCTGGTTCTCTCTGCAGGTGAGGTCTGATGTTTAGTAGAGTATCATCAAAGTAAAAGAAAAAAAAAAACAGTGGGTCGTACCATTCCTGGTGGGGTCAGAAATCTGCTGCAGGTCCAGGTAGTGCGTTGCCAGGGCGATGTCTCCCATCTTCGCGTCATCGAGCACCTGGACTCTGATCCGCTGAGCCAGAGGAGGAAACTGCTCAATGAAGGAGATCTCCTCATTCCAAACTGGATAGCTGGTGGCGCTGGCGACCGACGTCTCCCCCTGCAGGCACACAGAAACACACAGTACAATTGGTAAATCTTCTGATTTGGCGACTCCTAGTTGTAGTATCAAAAGACATAGAGTACAGAGAATAATTTTAGTTTCCTCAAAAAGGTTCTTGTTACCCCCTGGAGGAGAATATATATTACAACACGTGTATATACACATGCCTGCGTACCTGTTGTCCAGCGAATGTCACCTGTACGTAGGGATCAATGAAGACCGTCCGGTCAGTGGCCTTGGACATCTTGGCCATAAGCCCTGCCTCCATGGTGGGCAGACCCTCGGCTCTGTAGATCCGGACACGGAACCGAGCCCACGGACGCTCAGAAGCCATGCCACGAGGAAGCAGCAGGTTCCTGCGAGAAAAACCCAGTGTCAGAACCTGGAGCCGATCGCACCAGCTGTTTAAACCTAGCCTCAATATAATGTAATGTTTTACTAAATGGGGTGAGGAGGAATAGTGGCCCACACCTCATTTTTGTCAAGGCCCAAATCATGTTTTTCGGGCCATGCCAATTCATGACTTTCGCCATTTTATGTGATCATAGTAATGATAATATGATGATGTATTCAAGATGTGTCGTTACTGACTTTTCTATGTCGTCACTTGCTCCAGACGAGGAGGGCGGTGCCAGACTGGGCATGCTCAGAGCATCTCCCTTCATCAGCACACTGATGCTGGCCTTGACGTAACCCTTGTTCCCTGACCTGGTGTCTGCCGGATCGGTGAGAGGAGCCCACTTCTGGTAGAAGCGGTGGTCTAGAGAGGTCGCAGAGAGGTCAGATGTCAGTGAGTACGGTACAGTATCTCGATCAGAGTGCTGCAGTGTGAGCAGTACTGGTACCTGGCTGGTTGTACACGGTGGCGAGGTCAATCTTAAAGGATCCAATGTGGGTCATCAGGAAGGCCAGAAGCCGCCTGCGGAACACCTGAGAGGAGGTGACATTTACAGGTGTTCACTTTGGCCACGCCCACATCTCTCACCATGGTAACAGCAGTAGAAACAGGAGTTAAAAAAAAAAAACTAAACAGATTAGAACTGACCTTTATCTCTATGACTTTATCAAAGAAGGTCTGTTGAGCCTCCTGAAACTCAAACAGGAAGTTCTGAAAGAGGAGAGGAGATAACCTGTTAACAATCCGGACATCCGGACAGCCCGCCGGCGGGCCCAGCCGACATACTGTCTTTCAGAGGTTGTATGAGGCTCAGTTTTAAAGATAGAGTGAAGCTACAAACATATGAAACTAGATGAACTAAGGCGTCCATTGGTACCAGCCACGTCATGTTAGCTAGTCGGGAAGGAGGCTGAATAACGTTACAAAGTTAGGCTAAAGAGGAAAACTGGCATGGCCATTTTCAAAGGAGTTCCTTGACCTCTGACCTCAAGATATGTGAATGAAAATGGGTTCTATGGGTACCCACGAGTCTCCCCTTTAAAGACTTGTCCACTTTATGCTAATCACATGCAGTTTGGGCCAATTGTATTCATGTGTGATGATGTTAGTCCCCATAGCAGCCATTTCATGTAGTGAGACCATTTTTTTTGACCTCACTGCATAAAATGACCTGTTGTGACCTCTAGGATAATCACAGCCTCATGAAACTTTACAGTCACAAACTACAGACGTAGGGCACCTCTAGAAGGTAACCCCCAAGTTCTGAAAACATGCGAAAACTCTCGCAAGACTCATCCTAACTTTAACCATTCAAGGTCAATACCTAACCTTAACCATTTCACGAGAGTTTCGCAACTTGGGGATTACCTTTCAGACACGACCCATTCAGAGGAGGTATGGCTTCCCTAGGTAGATTGATAATAACGGGGTTTCTGAGCAGTTTCCAGAACAGAAGTGCTCACCGTCCAATCGCCGAAAAATGTAATTCTTGCCAAAATCTCAAAATCTCAAAAGTTTTTGATACCAAATCACAGCATGGCTTTTTCTATGGTGTTCCTCAAGGTCTTGGTGTCTCAATGTGGTATTTTGGAGGGATTATTGATCATTTTTATCAATTCGCGAGTGGTAAACAAAATCGTTAAATTTAACACCAAATCTGTGAAACAAATGGTATCAATGGGGGTTACTATATTCTACTGTACTGTACTCTACTGGACTGTCTCCTCTCTGCAGTACCTCATTGTAGAAGGGGCAGTTGGTGGATTTCTGTGTCGCTGTGTGTTTTTTCTGATCTCCCGCTCTGATGAAAACTGCAGGGCTGATGTTCACTCCAACCAGCCTCCGAGCCTCCAGGATGTTCACATTCACCTGCGCGCACACACACACATCAGAAAAGTTAGAACTGTTTGAACCCTCACCACCCAACCCATATCAGTTGGTTTGCGTTGTCAAAAGGGGAACCAGAGGTCGTGCTCCAATTATTGGTGTATCGGGCTGCTGGAACACAGTTCATGTGAGTCTCACAAAAAAGTGTCTCAAAAAGAGATGTGCCAATCTATGAATGCATTCAGGCAAAGCATAGAGATGTTACGAGGTAAGGGGCAGAGTAGAAATGTTTTTTTTTAAGTTAGCTAGACATTATCTCAAAATTGTAGACTACCTCTCAGCCTTGGTAACGTGTCCCACATTGTCCCACACAAACATACTCTTTGTCCCACATTTGTTTTGTTGGGATCTGGTCACCCTAATCAGGATCCTCCAGGAGTAGCTCGAGGATGTCGCTGGTTAAAAGGATGTCTGCGCTACCTTGATTAGCCTGTTTTCACAGTAACATGAACCCGGATAATCGCTCAAAAATGGATGGATGATTGAACTCACCTGGAAGGTCTTCACACTGGGTGTCGCTGCAGCAACATTTCTGGACTTCGGCCTGCAACGACTACACGCCCACACACACACACACACACACACACATATTGTTGACAGCTTATCATAAGCTGACAGAACTCAGGTAAACAAACAAACAAACAGACAGACAGACAGACAGACAGTAAAGTAACCAGACCTCAGCAGAGGAGTGAAGATGATGTCGGAAGCCTCCAAGTCCATCATGTCATAATCAAAATCATCATCATCATCATCATCATTTTCATCCCCAGTCCGGACCAGGCTCCGCCCCAGACGCCGAGCCTCTCTATCCAGCTGACTTGGGCGAGTGTCAATCAGCTGACTGACGGGGAGAGAGAGAGAGAGAGAGAGAGAGTAATGAATTGTTTCCCCCCAAAATGCTCTGTGTACTTTCTGTAAGAAGTAGAGGGTTGGGAGGATATTTGGTTCAAGGGGACGAGGATTACTGTTCGCGGTTGTTCAGACTGGAGTTGGATTCTTGGTGTGGCATGTCCGATATTTTGGCCGATATCATCTTTTCATAGATACATCGGCATCGGTATCCAGTATTGCTCTAGCTAAGAGAATGAATGTATAAAGTTGTGTAACTTCTCACCTTTCAATGTCACCAAATCCTTTATTCTCGATGACCAGAACTGATCTGAGGATGAAGGAAGGAAGAGAAAAGAATCAATTGTTCAGTCTGGTCAGAGCTTCTCTGCTGGTCAGGAAGTCTACAGTAAGTAAGGGATAATGTACAGCGAGTCGGTCATTGTTGTGAAAAAAAACCCCGACCCGCTGAAGGGGTTTATTTACAACAATGACCCGCTCGCTGTACATTATCCCGCTTATTACAGGTTACTTACTTAAGAAATCAATAATTTAATAAATATGGTCCGCCAGAGTCCGACATCAGAACTGTGTCCATAGCAACGGTCTGTTATACATAGCAACGGTCTGCTATAAAGAAATAACAGACCATAGAACGCAATGATTGACCAATCAGAATTGAGTATTCAACAAAGCCGCGTAATAATTTTCTATAACACTAAATGCTGAAACCCTCTCAGTGTTTGTTGTTTGTGGGTTTTTTTTAATCTCTTTTCTCAGAGTCTAGTTAACAGTTTCCCCTGCTTCCAATGTTTGCATTAAGACAGGCTAAACACGTCGTGGTGCCGCTTTCACAAAGACAGACTTTGACTATGGCTTAGATTAAACTAATAGTCAGACTTCAGATAGACGTACAAATGACTTGTCTTGACTATCTTAAGTAGGACTAATTTGCCATGAATTTTGGGTAAATTAAAATTCAAAATTCCATAACATGCTATATAGTACGCTAAAGCAGTATGTGAGATTTTTTTAGTATGTCCGAAACCTTAGTATGAAACCAGTAGTATGTGAATTGCATACTGTTTCCGGTGAAATATTACAGTATGCAACGCTGGAGACTACAGCGTCATAAATATCCCACAATGCAATGCGGTAGTGATGACAACGTTCATAACAGACGTTGGCGGACAGCTCTGTAACATCAATAATGCTCCAGTTTCTTCATCCACACTACACCCAGAGACTGTTGTTTTTACAGTTTAGTGGAAAAGATGTTTTCCTGATCAGTGTGGACACGATCTCTTACTCATCATTGTCTTCGACTCTCAGGAATTCTTGTCCCTCCCAGCTTCCTGCTGTTCCCTCAACCGGATGATACCGAATGTCCAACTCGATGTAGATCTACGGAGAGAAGAAGAAGAACCCAAAGTGATGTCAACCAACATCAGCGATGTCTTATGCAACAAAGAGTGTGTGTGTTTGTGTGTGTTGTCCTTACATCAGTCAGGCTGTAGTTGGCATCAGTGAGCGGTTCCCGTAGCAACAGCCTCCCTGCTGTAACAACATGCTGGAGACTGACGACCAGCTTACCGAGCAGTCTACACACACACATGCACACGCACGTTTTTAGTGTGACTGGCATGAAAACAATATGTGTTTGTGTGTATACATATTTGTGTGTGTGTGTGTGTGTGTTTACCTATTGGTGAAGACTTTACTGCAGTTGTAAACACTGACGGACAAAACTTCATCTCTGATCACTCTACCATAGTGAGGCCAACGGAAATGCTGCACGCAGACACACACACACACACACACACACACACACGCTTAATTTATACTCTGAAATGAATTGAGAAGAAATACAAGTAAATACAAAATATATATATTTTTAGCTTTTTCTGAGCTTTTAGTCATATCTCACAGCCTTCCTCAGCAAATGGAGATGGCTCAAGTGTCATTACATGACCTTAGTACGGTCACATAATAACAGGTGTCGGATGTGAATGTCCTCTTTGATCTTTTTTCCACCTTTGACCTCTCCCATAAAAACTTTTTCTCATGTAAAATTGAACTAAAAAGTCAAACTAAATACACACACATTGGGATCAATTTAGAGTTCAATGTCTTGCTCAAGATACTTCAGAGCCAGGGATTGAACCACCAACCTGTGATTAATGACCAACACATTGAGATACAGCTGCTGTATTAACACAAATCTCAGGCAAACTGTTAACTTCCATTAGAACAAAGAAAAACTCAAACTAGAGCAGGAAGAAAGAGACTATTTCTGTCTTGACACTGGCTTTTTTCCACGACAAGCATTAATCACCATGTGCTAAGTTTAGGCACACACACACACACACACACACACACACAGACACACAGACCGGGTCACACCTGGAGAACAAACACCGGCCTGACTCAGAGGAACATAATAAAACATAGAGCTCACTGCTGTGTTCACGTCATACGGTGGTTACTGTAATAACATTATCTGACCTGTCGGCAGTGATTCTGTCAATAAACAGGTAGTGATGTAGTGGTGAAGCGGGTGGAGGCTTCTGTTTGACAAATACAGTATGTTCTCCCTTTGTTAAAATCACATAATGAAGTTTGTTTTCAGGAGAACCTCAAACTTAGAACCACAGAGTCTCCTGATCATTCAACACAGTCTCACGGCAGTTCGTGAAATAGTCACGAAATTGAATCTATTTGATTCATGTACATTTTTTTCGTGATGCTCATGCACGACTTTCAACAACATATTTTTTCGTGCGTTTTCCTACAAATGTCCAGCAACACGTGATACACGTGTCAATTTCCGCTCCAGTCTTTTCAAAATAAAACTACTTTTAGTTAGGTTTAGGAAAAGATCAAATTGGTTAGGCTTAAGCAACAAAACTACTTAAATAGCTTTAGGACAAGATCGCGGTTTGGGTAAAAATAACTCCAGAAGTGGTGTAACTTAATTACGGAAGTTACGTGATAAATAAATCAACTCTGACTTGTGGTTTCAGACAGAACACCAGTCTCTTGGGCAAAAGTCCTGTGTTTTTTGACCGACTCGTCCACCTCGACCTCCTCCCTACATGGCGTTCGCCGCTCTTTATACTTCCTTGTTCACAATTACTTGGATTACATACGAATTGATTTCGTGCTGACCATCACAGACATATATGAAATTTTTGTCTATGTACACAAATCAATACATTCAATTTCGTGACTATTTCTGCCATAAGACTGGGCTCGATCATTGATCCAAACAGTACACCTCTGTTCTGATCATAAGGTAGAAATGTTTTAGTTTGGTCTGTACAGCTCCAGACACAGTACCCATGAGCCTCAGCGGCCATTGTTGTGTATTTGTATGTTGTGTTGTGTTATTGCATATATCTAGACAGAGATGGAACACCCATTGAACTACATGGATGGCCAATTTAGCCTGTTGGTCGACCACTTTGGTCCAGACTGAAATATCTAATACAACTATCAGATGTATTGCCATAAACTTTGGTTCACACACACTCATTTCCCCTTCAGGATTAATTGTAACAACTTCCTTCCACTTTTCATCTACTGTAACACGTTCTCATCCCAACTCGTCACATACCGCCCCTTGGCGTCACGCCCCTTGGCTTTACGCTATTTTCGTCATCAAAACCACTATAGTTACCCTCGGCGTCACTTTAGGATTACGCAACAAAACCACTATAGTTAGGCTTCCGAAAGAACTACATGGTTGGGCTTAAAACTACTACGTTAGTACAGTGAAAAGGACACTGAACGTTGTGAAAATGGGACAGGAACAAACAGCTGATTGTAACATGAAAGTGAAACCAATGCACGGGTCACGAACAGCGGTCTCCTGGATGAAAGCCTTGTGTTTGCTGGACCCATCCACTTCCCCTTGAAGAGCCTTTCTTTTAGGTGGCTAAAATATTTTTTTCTGCTGTGCCCGTCTACAGCACTGTATTGCTTTGCTTTGGTGCCGGTGCTCCTGTCTGTTTCTCGATGCTGGAGGCGTGCCGAGTATCTCATACAACGCCACTTCAAAACACCCAAACTATCCCTTTAAGATTCATCCTCTGGGGACCATGAATGTCTCTACAAAATTTGATGACAATCTATCAAATTTCTGTTGAGATATTTCAGTCTGGGTCAAAGTGGTGGACCGACAGACTGACATTTCCATCCATGGAGCTTCTAGTGTGGTAATTCCTGTGTGTGATTCAACAGCTTTTTTTTGTCTTTGTTTTATATCTCCAGGAGCCCTGCGGGGCACAGTAGAATAAAAAAGAATCATGTTAACTGTAGGTGTGTGTGTGTTGAAGGAGCGGCCGTGTGAGTGTGTACTGTAGGAGTGGTACAGTTTCCTATCAGCTCCATTAAAATAGTTTAAATCTGAAGCAGACAAACAGCTACCGCTACCTACACACACACGCACACACACACACACAGAGGATAAATATGATGAAGGTCATGTGATCTGAAATCTCAGCGGCTCATCATCCTCACAGCTGCTTCCACCTGAACTGACTGTCTTCACACTGACATCCCATTCACTTCAATACAACCAAAATCTAATTTTAGACAGCAGCATCTAGTGGACATAAAAAGAACTGAGTGGTTATAATGATGACATCATCTGATCGGTTCTGAACGTGTCCCCCTGTCGACCAGAGATCAGATCAGATCAGTGACGTTGGTTTACCAACCTCGTTGAAGATGGCCAAGTTCTCACACTTCAGGGCTCTGGTTTTATGGGTGAAACCTGGAGGACAGACAGACAGTTTTAGCATCAACATGTCCTTAAAGGGGAACTACGCCCATTTTCAAAATTCATACATGTTATTCCTGTAGTCTCAGACAGTCCAAAAATATTAATAAACATGAACAACTCTCTCCTTAATCCAAAAACTAGAGTGCTAAAACTCAAACTTGTGATGTCATAGGGTATAAAGTGTGGAGCTGCTCCATAGACAATGAACTGGGAGAGATGTTACAGGATGACACTGAGAGCACCCGGGAGAATGATCTGAGTATATGGGAACATGTTCTGTTTCACAACTTGCAACACTACAAGAGAATAAAGCTCATTTGGGTATAAAGAAGAAAACAAACATTCTGTGGGTTCATAAAATCAGTCTCCCATTCATTGTCTATGGAGCGGTTCCAGACTTTATACCCTATGACATCACATGTTTGATACTTACTTCTCTGGTTTCTGCTGGGTTGCTTAACCTATAATATATATCACAATTTATTAGTTGATTTATGTTTTGTATTAATAATCAAGAATCTGCAAAGTAACCAGTAACTAGCGATATCAAATAAATGTAGTGGAGTAAAAAGGAGCGTGAAATGGAAATACTCAAGTAAAGTACAAGTATCTCATAATTGTACTTAAGTACAGTACTTGAGTAAATAATGCTTCGAGGTGGTATCCAGAGCTAAGTGTATCCCACAATTCACCACGGTCTACTACACAATACCAGTTCAGTTTGCGCAGATAAGCTGGTTTTAAGAGTGACAACAATAAACAGAGATGAAGAAGTTGCTATTTATAACATTTTAGATTCAGCATGAATATTATTATTATTACGCTGTGCAGATTATGGTAGGAGCTTCACAAATGGTTATCACTCGATATCAAAAATCTATTCTTACTTTTAATCCATCGCTTTGTATACTTGAAGATAAGGCTTTTCTTTTGTATTTAAGAAACTTATACTCAAAGACTGGAAATCCACATACCCTCCTACACTACTACACTGGAAAAAGATTAATGTATTATCATTTGAAAATGTAAAAGACAATTGAAAAGAACAAATTAACTCAATTTGAAATCATATGGGGAGAAATATTAGAAGCAATGAGTACATAAAAACGAGGACTTTAAATTTAAACCTGGTTTGAGGTTGTTTTTGTTGTTTTTTACAATAATGAAAATAATAACAATAATAATAATTTACAATATGACGATAAAGTGGTCTGAATCTAAAGGCCCTGATAAGTATTGTTGTAGTTGCATTTGGTGAAGGATAAAAGGCGGGCGTACTTGATAGAGATGAACTTTATTCAGAAAGTTGTATATGACGTATATGTTCATGAAGATACTGAGGTTGAGCTTGTTTGTTTTTTATGTGGGGTAAATGTGTAATGTGTAATTTTGAGAGATACGTTACTTCCTTAAACATGTTATCAGACAAAACTTTCAAAATAATGTTATGTCTCTTTTATGTACAATACGTCCTTCTAGATAACTCAAGTTAAACAGAGAATACCAAGCTCTGCCCTCCAACAGGCGATTTCCTTCATTCGAACACAACAAGCTGAAGAACTCTTTTATACATCAGTATATCCTGCTGCTAAACCAAAATCAGAGTGCCGCTAAATTAGATCTGAATCCAGAGGAAATAATGTGATATGTTTAATTGTCATAACTGTTTGAATATGTTTTGTACATCTACGAAAGTGTCATATGTGTAACTATAGGCTGTTTAACCTGTATGTAAATTTCTTGAACGGAACTGCCTCAGGATGCAAAATGAATTTCATTGTAAACTGACAAAGTTGTATTGTATCATCGTTTATATCTGAAGGTGCTTTTTTTATTGTTGTTTTTTTACCATCACCTGAATGGGACTATAATACTGTATGTGATCCTCCTTATTTGTTCATTATGTGGAAATTAAATGAAACCAACAAAGATATGAGCTCAATAGAGCCTGTACTTAAACCCAGCCTGTCCCAGTGAGCTCCACACGTGACACGTTTGCAGTCTTAAAGGAAAGATTCACATTTTTTTAAAGTCTGACTTAACAGAATAGTCAGGTGTCCATTTTGCTTCTTGTGATTATTCCTCCTGTTCATACTGGACATTAAACCTGCAGTAGGCAGTATATTTTTGGCTTAACTGGACAATATTCCATAATAACCTTTCAGCATATTGTAATTCAAGTGTTCTGAGAGAAAACTAGACTTCTGCACCTCCTCATGGCTCTGTTTACAGGCTTTAAACAATCTAGCTCATGACAGGAGACTTTCGCTCTCTAGCGTTCCTATTGGCTGTTCATTCAACAAAGGCAGCTATCAATCACAATCACAGCACAGTAACTCCGATCAAACGGTCAAACTAGGCAGCGCTGATCAAATATGAATCAATATTCTGTTATGTTAATGCCTATTTATCTCCTCAAACGTTTTCAGAAACCTTTTGTAGTGTACTGTTTAGCTGTAAAATGAGAGAGTTTGCTCCGGCAGGTGGGCGGTGCTTGGTATTACCTCAACAGATCTCAACATGGCTGCCGCGTCACAAACTTTCTAATTTTACAGCTAAACAGTACACTACAAGATGTTTCTGAAAACATTTGAGGTGAGAAATAGGCATTACAGTAACAGAATATTGATTCATATTTGATCAGGGTTCTCTAGTTTGACCGTTTGATCGAAGTTCGCAAGTAATTGACAGCTGCTCAGAGATGACAGGCTCCAGCTCGGCTCTGACTGGTTGTTTTCCTCCGGTCTGTGAAATCTTGCAGATGCCATTTGGAGCACCAGAGGACACCGGAGATTAACTACTCGTACACTACTGTCAGGATATAGTGACCGTTTTATAAAATAACTTTTTTTTTTTTTTTTAAATCATATTTGCTCCAACCTGCCTACTCCAGCTTTAAGACATCCCTTCATGACATGCTTCCAGTGGAAGTGTCGGTGGACAAAATCTATGAAGGAAGAAGCTGGATTATATTCAAAAATTAGTGTCTTTCAGCATAAAATTCCCTCTTTGTGTTTCCTTGCTGAGCTGCAGTGGAGGGACACCAACACATGTTTACTTTTCATCCATTACATCCACTCAAACATCAGCAGTGATAAATACAAACAACATCACGTGACTCTCTGTGTTGTTGTTCCACACAACACCCTGTTCCAGCTGGTGAAACAGACATGTCCCCTCATACATGAGTTTTAGTTACTTTTAGGTATTTTCAATTTGATGCTACTTTACTCCACTAGTTCCATATGAGTTGAAAGAGTCTGATTCATTACTTATAGATTAAACTACCTAATGAGGTAGTTCCACATTGACGAGCTACAACAGTAAAATGTTTAATGTTAATGTTTGTCATTAATGTATCAATGATAGTAATCTACTGATGTATATCAGAGCCGGTCCGTTGCATAGGCGGTATAGGCGAATGCTAGGGGCGCCATCCATCCATAGGGGTGCCGAAAATGAGGGAAGAAAAATTTAATCTAAATTTATAACTTTTTCTAATACGATTTTAATACTATTATTTCAAAATATTACCAAAAAAAGCCAACAACAACATAACCGCCAGCGAAAATCTCGTCTAGGGCACCAAATTGGTCAGGGCCGGCTCTGATACCCGACGCAAAGCGGAGAGGTCTTGCATCTCCCTGAAAGGGTTTATTTCACAACAATGACCCGCTAGCTGTACATCATCCTGCTTAATACACGGCTACTTACTTAAGAAATCAATAATTTGGGATAAAACGGTCGGTCAGAGTCCGACATCAGAACTACACCCATAGCAACGGTCTGTTATACATAGCAACAGTCTGCCATAAAGAAATAACAGACCGTAGAGCGCCATGATTGACCGATCAGAATCGAGTATTCAACAAAGCCGTGTAATAAAATAATATAACAACCTGAAAGGAGACATTCTACATAAAGAGTACTTACTTAATACTAATGTACTTATACTTATTTTTGAAAGCAGTACTTTTACTTAAATTTAAGTTGTTTTTTCTACTTTTAAAAGGATCTTACATCAGTGTCCTGAGGTGGAAGAAGTACTCAGCTCTTGTACTTGCGTAAAGTAGTAAAGGTGGGGCTAAATTGAATAACTTTATAGCTTGTGAATTTCCATGCGGGGATCAATAAAGTTATAATATTAAATCATAATTTATGTGACGATTATATGTTGTATTATTAAGTACAATATTTGCTTCTGAATTGTCATGGAGTATAAAAAGGCATAAAATGTATATACTCAAGTAAAGTACAAGTATCTCAAAATTGTACTTAAGTAAATGTACTTAGTTACTTTTGAAGCAGCCTAGAGCAAACCATGAAGACAATCCAGAGACCAAAAGTACACTAAAGTCAGGGTAGTCCACATACTTTTGTCCGTAGAGTTCCAGCTAATATTAGAAAGACATTTTCTCCATGTGGACACGGAGAGGTGAGTGTGTGTAACTGACCTCTGAAGCAGAGTTCCACCTTTCTGTCATATCGTCCCGGCAGGTTGGAGACCTTCCTCAGAGTCACACTGATGGACATGATGATCCTGATAGCTGTCTACCTGTTCACCTGTACAACTGTTCACCTGTCTACATCGTCTCTCTGCAGTCGTCTCATCTGCTCTCTTCTGTCTTTTCTCTTCAACAGTTGGAAACTAACTGCTGTGTGTGTTTTCTGTCCAACAGTGTGATAGGAGGCACCTGAGTGTGTGTGCGTGTGTGTGTACAGTGTGTGTCTGTTAGGGCAGGTCCTCTCTAATGTTTGAGAAAGCAAATAGAGTTGCTCAACTAGTTTCCTCCTTAGAAAACACACACACACACACGCACGCACGCACGCACGCACGCACGCACGCACGCACGCATACACACACACAGTACTCAGTAATACAATGTAAAAAATACTCAATTATAAGTAAAAGATCTGTATTGAAAACCAAAAGCAGCAAAATCAAAGTACTGAATTAAATTTACTCTTTTCTTCAATAAGTCTGGTGTTTGTTTTCACTGACGGCTGTTTCTGTTAGCTAGAAGCGAAGAAGAAAACAAGGAACAGAAAGTACAATAAAACTGTTAAAGGGACTATTTGTAACTTTCAGAAATGCTTCTTAACAGCGACACCTGTGGCCTTGAAATCAACAAAAGTCAGCATCGAGCTCGCGCTTGCTC
>CAKALU010062448.1:0-19877 GCA_916700995.1 Hozukius guyotensis | reverse complement strand
AAATATATATAAAGAAAGAAAATAGGGGTCTGCTAAGCAATTGGAGTAAATTTGAAATATCTCATAGTTTTTGCCAGTTTATCATTTTTGAGGATCTGCAGTAGACTCATGTGGTATAAAAGTGCCCTGAATGTGGTTAAAACACAATAAGTATGGGTTTAATGAAATATAATAATAATAATAATAATAATAATAAAGATGACCAAAGAGTAGGCAGAGTCTGCTATATAAAGATAAAAGTTTATTAAGAAAGTTCAATACAGTTGTTACACAGAGTTTACATGTTCCATATTTTCATTGTAAAAATTTTAGTAAATATAATTCACAGTATAAAAACAATAAAATAAAATTAATTATACAACGAATAACAACATGTAGGGAAAGAAAACGAATAATATTTTTATAAAATATATATTTTTTAAATTAATCGGGGTCTGCTAAACAGTCACATGGACAGTATTGTTATTTAATATTATCATAATAATAATGTCCATTTTGTTTGAGTGCTATATAGAAACAAAGTAAACGCATAGATATAACTATTAATTATAAAAAATAAGAACAAGCAAAACTGTACATCTACTAGTACTACTTACAAACAAATGTTATTTACTAAAATAATAATAATAAGAAAAAGATGACCAAAGAGTAGGCAGAGTGTGCCACCCTGGTCGTGTTGGGTGATCTGCATTCGACTTTTTTTTTTTTTTTTAACTAAAGCTAAAAGTTTATTAAGAAAGTTCAATACAGTTGTTACAAAGAGTATACATGTTCCATATTTTCATTATAAAAATTTTAGTAAATATATTACACAGTATAAAAATAAAAAAATAAAATTAATTATACAACAAATAACAACATGTAGGAAAGAAAAAGAAAAATAATTTTAGAAAATATATTTTTAAAAACAACCGAGGTCTGCTAAACAATTGGAGTAAATTTTAAATATCTCATAGTTTTTGCCAGTTTATAATTTTTGAGGATCTGCAGTAGACTCATGTGGTGTAAAAATGCACTGAATGTGGATAAAACACAATAAGTATGGGTTTAATAAAATATAATTATAATAGCGATAATAATAATAATAATAATAATAAAGATGACCAAAGAGTAGGCAGAGTCTGCTATCTAAAGATAAAAGTTTATTAAGAAAGTTCAATACATTTGTTACATAGAGTATACATAAATTACATGTTAAATTTTTTCATTATAAAAATTGTTTTAAATATATTTCAGAGTATAAAATAGAAAAATGTAATAAATTATACAAAAAATAACAGCATGTAGGGAAAGGAAAATAATATTTATTTGAAAATAATAATAATAATAAACAATCAAACGAGAGTAAATTTGAAATGTCTAATAGTTTTTGCCAATTTATAATTTTTGAGGATCTGCAGTAGACTCATGTGGTGCAAAAAAACACTTAAAACACAATTATTATGGGTTTAGGTATTTATAACCAAAGGTCATTTGCAGAAGAAATACATTGCATGGATTACAATCAACAAAACAAAAGATAACATTAAAATAGTAGCAGGAATTACTACTCAGGTGGGAAATGTTTATCAAAACTGACTTTCATATATGCCTGAAGTCAGGTAGGTATAGTTCTGTCAGTGAGGTAGCTCCTGAGAAATAATAAGCTGTCAAATATGCAGTTATTCTAAGCCAATTCCAAGTGGAAAAGGCTATCAAAACCATGATATATCATATGATACAACAAATGAGCAGCCTGTAGTACGTTTACTTTGTTTGTCTGATCTAAAAGATAAACCTGATACCTATTTACAGCATATTTACACGACTGATTGTAAGTGTGGGAAAAAGCAAATTAATGTTGCTGGTCCATATGCATTTTTCAGTCCATTTTGCTTCCTTCCCAGCATACATTGTGGTGATACTGTGCA
The DNA here is from genome assembly GCA_916700995.1 of Hozukius guyotensis. Classification (NCBI taxonomy): domain Eukaryota; kingdom Metazoa; phylum Chordata; class Actinopteri; order Perciformes; family Sebastidae; genus Hozukius; species Hozukius guyotensis. Next base: position 17,967 of record CAKALU010062448.1, on the reverse strand, counting down.
CATCTGGGGAAATTTTGTTGTTTGATGGTGTATTTTTCTATGGTTGTTGATAAATGAACCAAAGCAGTCATTGGACATAATGTGGAGACATTTCTAGAGTAGCTAGTGGAGTTTAATATCTAATTTTCTAATTACCCAGGTAATTGAACTTTGGTTGTCACAAATATTCACATTCATTTTAAGTAAATGCCACAAGTATGATTTAGCTTCTCATTTGTGTTAAAAAATAGAACCGATTTGTGAGGAACTATCATCAGAAAATAGATAAATGCCTGTCAAGCAATCATCACCAGCAGGTATGCCCATCAAGAAATACCCTGTTAAATAGTGGTCATCCGTGTTTGAAAAATCAAAGGTACTGTTCCACCAAGCAGTAAACATTGTTCAAATCAATGCCATTAAATTCAAGTTAAAACTGTTAAATAATTAAATCAATGCACTGCCTCCTATACTGTATGTATTTATATGTAACAGACGGTGTGCATAACTTGTTTGATAATATAATAATGTAGTTTCATATAGATTAACAGTTTTGTGTACAGTGGGAGGGTGAGCTAAACAAAACAGTAAATTCAATTATATATCATGTAGCTGATACATTCAATAAATGTTAAAATAATGGTAGTTGACTGCTTTGTCATTTTAGTTTAGTGTTTATTATTTGTGGATTATTTTGTTTCTTATTTGCCTCATTAAGTGTCCTTACCTAATGATTTTATTTATGTATGTTGTTTAAATGTTTTTTCCCATTGCTTTGATAAAGTAATATCTATCTATCTATCTATCTATCTATCTATCTATCTATCTATCAATTCAATTTCAATTCAATTTGCTTTATCGGCATGACTGTCAGGTGAACAATATTGCCAAAGCGTCAATTCAATAATAAATAAAAATAAATAAAGAACAAAAATAAAAACAAAAACATATATATACATATATACAATTCATTAAGCAAATATATATATATATATAATATATAGATATTTAAAAAGAACATGCATGTAAATGGAACGAAAACAATAAAGAAGTAATTCATGTTTGTTGTGTCAATAAAACAAACCAAAAAATAAAAAACAATTATTAACAATATATTGCAATATCAAAGGATATACATCTATCTATCTATCCATCCATCTATCCATCTATCTATCTATCTATCCATCTATCTGTATATGTGCAACGTTGCAACAAACATCCTTGACAGCAGCCCCTCCTTCCACATAGACAAAACATGACATCTATTTGAACCAATGGGCTGCTTTAAAAAAACAGTTACGTAATAATAATATTGCGTGAGGAACCAATCACAGGCCTCGAGGGGCAGGACTTGGGAAGCGCCCCCATTTAGTGTGTGCGTGCGCGCACTTATCCGCGTGTTCGCGACACATCAAACTGGAGACAGCCACGTGATCTCCCATACAGCTCTCTGATTGGCTGATAGGCGTTCAGATGGGCGTGGCCACAGTGGACGGCGTGCGTTTGTGCCTCTCTATGTGACACAATTACAACAACTTTGAGTCGATGGTTTAAGGGGGAAGTTAATGCGATATTAACCAAGTAAAAACTCACCCCTTTAAACCACAAACATTACAGCAACTTCATGCACAACTTGGGGAATAACACGCTGTTGTTTTTTATGTACAATGAGGAAGGTAAATTGAAGAAGGGAGCATTTCCTTGAGGGATATTTTTTTTTTGCACAAGATTTTCTCGCAACGCCCCGTTTGTTTTTAGGATAGCTGTGCAGGACTTCTTGGAGGTTTTACCCGGAGTTACTCGGTCCATATCCCGCGTGGATTTTGCCCATTTCTTTCCCATGAAATCGACCGGAGTGTCGCTCACCACCACCGCCGCTGCTGCCGCTGCATCTGCCCGGAGGAGTCTCTGCGCTGCTGCTGCTGCTGGTAATGACGAGGAGAAAATGGCGTCGGGAACTGATATCGAAGAGGACTTTCCGAAGCTAACGGCTCAAGAGAAGGAGAGCCTGCTCGGAACTGACAGGTTAGTATTATTATTATCTCCTCTGTGACTCACACTCTCAACAGCTTCTTATTTTTCTCTGAAATCTTCTTTTGAAACAACAAATTGCAAGTATAACACGGAACTGTCTCTGTCTGTGTGTGTTGTCTGTCCTCTACTTTGCAGCTCACTGTTTGGATTTCACAGGCTTCAAGAAGATGGCGCCAGAACGAAGGCCTTGCTGTTAAAGGTATGAACACAGAATATGAACAAGACCACCTTCTCTGATTATTAGTACACCTTGAAATAAGGTGGTACAGACCTCCAGAACAACGTTGCTGCTCCAGCTATATATGTGGCTAACAGAGACACATACACACACAAGCTTCCTATTTCACCCACAACTTTGAAGCTTTCAGTTATGGATGTTGGTTATTTGCACACAACATTTGCACTGCAAAGCACAGAATAAAACGACTCCTGTGCATTTACTGTAATGTTTATCAGTATTAAACGTGCCCAATTGCAGCTAAAATCCGTGGTGTCATCAGTTGTTGTAGAGAATAAGGTACCATGCTATATGTGATACACACACAAGCTTCCTATTTAACCCCTAACTTTGCAGCTTTTGGATGTTGGTTATTTGCACACAACATTTCTGCACCGCTTAGCACATAATAAAACGACTCCTGTGCATTTACTGTAATGTTTATTAGTATTAAACAGGGCCCACTATATGCTTCTCACGGTTATCTCCTCTGATTATTAGTGCACCTCGAAATAAGTGGTACAGACCTCCTGCAACTATATGTGGCTAATACACAAGCTTCATATTTACCCCTCCAACTTTGCAGCTTTGCACACAACATTTGCACAGCTAAGCACAGAATAAAACCACTCCTGTGCATTTACAGTAATGTTTATCAGTATTAAAACAGGGCCCAATATATGCTAAAACCCGTGGTGTCATCGGGTTGTTGTAGAGAATAAAGGTACCATGCTATATGATAAACACACACAAGCTTCCTAGGAAGAAAACACATTGATATTACAACTTTGGGCTCCTAAGGTGAGCTTATAACACCATGCTAAACAACTGTTATGTGTTACTTGCAAGAGTGTGACAATTCAGCAATCAAAAGAGGGTAAAATGCACACTTATTTAACGAGTTTAGAGGCATTAAGTTGACAGAAATGTTCACACAACATTTTTGCACAGCTAAGCACACAATAAAACCACTCCTGTGCATTTACTGTAATGTTTATCAGTATTAAAACAGGGCCCAATATATGCTAAAATCCGTGGTGTCATCGGGTTGTTGAGGAGAATAAGGTACCATGCTATGTGATTAGCATATATAGATATTGCTATAAACACAATGGTAGAGGCAGGCAATGTGTGCAAGAAAACACCTTGATATTACAACTTTGGGCTTCTAAGGTGAGCTTATAACACCATGCTAAGTAACTGTTATGTGTGACTTGCAAGAGTGTGATCAAAAGAGGGTAAAATGCACACTTATTTAACAAGTTTAGAGGCATTAAGTTGACAGAAATGTTCACACAACATTTTTGCACAGAATAAAACGACTCCTGTGAATTTACTGTAATGTTTATCTATATTAAAAAGGGCCCACTATATGCTAAAATCCGTGGTGCCATCTGGTGTTGTAGAGAATAAAGGTACCATGCTTTAAACACCGTTTGTAATAGCAGATATCTCTATAAACACAATGGTAGAGGCAGATATGTGTGCAAGAAAACACCTTGATATTACAACTTTGGGCTTCTAAGGTGAGCTTATAACACCATGCTAACTAACTGTTATGTGTGACTTGCAAGAGTGTGACAAAAGAGGGTAAAATGCACACTTATTTGACGAGTTTAGAGGCATTAAGTTGACATAAATGTCCCCACTAAACCTCAGTAACCTGCAGCTAGAGCTTGGGGGTTGTGCGTCAGCTGCTCACTCTCTGTTAGCATGTTAGCTTGTAGCGGCTAACATGCTAACAGCGGTTTTCCTCCCTCCTCCTTTACTCGCACTTATAGCCACTATAGCTGACATTATGGGGATAGAGACAAACACTAATCGTGCAAAAAATAATGTCTGCTTGGCTCAAGATGGCGGGGGTTTGTGGGATGAAAATACCTACTAGCAAACGTTTGCTAACAAGCTAGCAGCGGTGGCTAAGCTAATCACCATTTGCCAGGTTCAGTGTTTGTAACAAAGATGATCAATTATAAAGAGGAAGCAGACAGTTTTAACTGTGTGTGTGAGTGTTTGGTGCACACACACGTCGAGTGCATGCAGTACATGTTAACCACCGCCGGTGTGTTTGATGTGTGTGTCCTCATCAACATGTGGCTTTCTTGTTGAAGCTGGGAACATTATTTTTGTTACTTTCAGATTAGGGTGCACAACGTTTATTGCCATTTTTTGTTGCTGTCAGTGTCCTTCATACTCTGCTGGATTATCTGCACAGACAGGCCTATCTGCGAGATCTGATTGTGGGATCTTTCTTGTGATAACATCACATGCATAAGGCTGTGTGTGTGTGTCACATTTTGTGGAATAAATAAATATTGATATTTACATTCTCTCTCTGGACTCTACCATTTTATAATGTGGGGGGAAGGGAGATTATTAGCTGAGCATGAGGTTGAACTGATGCAGATTAATATTGATTCATTCATATTGATCAATTATAAAGCTGAAGCAGCCTCTTTAACTGTGTGTGTGAGTGTTTGGTGCACACACACGTCGAGTCCATGCAGTACATGTTAACCACCGCCTGTGTGTTTGATGTGTGTGTGTCCTCAACATGTGGCTTTCTTGTTGAAGCTGGTACCATTATTTTTGTTACTTTCAGATTTAGGCTCAGCCATGCACAACGTTTATTGCCATTTTTTTGTTGCTGTCAGTGTCCTTCATACTCTGCTGGATATCTGCACAGACAGGCCTATCTGCATCATAACATTTACATTTGAAAGATCTGATTTCTTGTGATAACATCACGTGCATAAGGCTGTGTGTGTAACATGTTGTGGAATAAATAAATATTGATATTTACATTCTCTCTCTGGACTCTACCATTTTATAATTAGGGGGGGGAGGGGGATTATTAGCTATGCATGAGGTTGAACTGATACAGATGAGTACCATCCCATTCTAGTAGTTTTCACAATTGCAGGATAGGTGCATAAGAGCATTGTTTTGTTTGCTGAATCATACCAGTGCAGTACATGTTAACCACCGCCTGTGTGTTTGATGTGTGTCCTCCTCAACATGTGGCTTTCTTGTTGAAGCTGGTAACATTATTTTTGTTAGGGGGTGTGCTTTCAGATTTAGGCTGAGCCATGCACAACGTTTATTGCCATTTTTTGTTGCTGTCAGTGTCCTTCATACTCTGCTGGATTATCTGCACAGACAGGCCTATCTGCATCATAACATTTATAAGATCTGATTGTGGGATCTTTCTTCCTGATAACATCACATGCATAAGGCTGTGTGTGTGTCACATTTTGTGGAATAAATAAATATTGATATTTACATTCTCTCTCTGGACTCTACCATTTTATAATGTGGGGGGAAGGGAGATTATTAGTTGAGCATGAGGTCGAACTGATACAGATTAGTACTATCCTGATATAGTCCTTTTCACAATTGCAGGATAGGTGCATAAGAGCATTGTTTTGTTTGCTGAATCATACTCGTCTCTGCAGGGTGCTCTGCTGCTAGCGAACCCCTGTTTCATAAGCAGAAGAGCAGCATGGCATTATGCCAGCACTCCCAAAAATGTGTGTAATAATGCATGGTTTTTATTTGCCGCATGACATGGAAGTGTGAGGAAATGGCATACTGGTGAATGATTTCTTCTGTGAGGTAGGGTTTAATCACAACATGATTTGAGATTGATTCTTTCAACATAGGAGTGGACAAATATGCTTGCTTTATGCATATGCATGTATATATTTATTACTGGAAATCAATTAACAACACAAAATAATGACAAATGTTGTCCAGAAACCCTAAATAATCGTGATCTTAATATTGATCAAAATGATTATCATTATCATTTTGGCCATAATCGTGCAGCCCTAAGGGATCTTCATCTTCTTTTGCAATACTGGACACCTGAGTGCATCACTTACCATGTTACAAACACAAAACTAGTTATGGGAAACTTTAGAAAGAGCAGTGCAAGAATATAATGTAAGAGCATGCAGAACTGTACTAGAATCAGTATGTCACAGTACAATCAATGATTTCATTTCACCTAGTCCTTTGCTTTAGGCTTTCAGACTTATGACAAATACATTGCTGAATCATTTCATTTTAGAGAGTTGTAGTTGGTGTCCAGTTTATTTATTTTTTTGTGACGTCAAAGCTCAACAAGATTAGCATACGCTGAAGGAGATGCTCTGTTCAACACAAAATTACCCCTTTTTTTATGGATCTTCTATTTAGATCTTCTATTAAGACATATTGCATCTAACATAATTATTTTGTGGACTCACACGCAGATGCACACACAGTCACACTCACTAGTAATTCCTGTTCAGTGGCTGCATTATGGGCTAGCAAGAGTAATTTGTTTAGCCGTTGTTTGAAGGTCCGTATTTGGGCATTGAGCTGGTACTATGCAAAACAGGCCTGGAAGGCTTGGAAACGCACCCCTTTGGTAGTTTGTCAGTCAGCTGTGTCTGATCCTCAGCTCTAATAAACCCAACATTAAGGTCAAGCTGTAATTAAAATTTGCTTACCATATCAACCCTTTATAACTTGATCAACCATTTAACTCTGTACTGTTCATTGCAGCTGTGTAGCAGCCCTTTAACTCTCTACACTGCTTTTGTTCTTTCGTTTAGGCTGTTAGCTGCTACGATGCCCTCATCCTGAAAGCAGAGGGGAAAGTGGACCCTGACATTTTTTGCCAGCTGGGCCACTTCAACCTCCTGCTGGAGGACTATCCAAAAGGTGAGAGTCTCAATATGTAAATCCTTCTTTCCTTTCAAATCTGTATCTCAGGATCAATCAATTCATTTCTGATATTTGTATTGGCCTGTTCTGCCTCTTGTTGTATTGATACTGTGTGGTTTTAAATTGTTTGTTTTTATATGGACCCCAGGGAGACTAGGGATCACTTTGTGTGGAAGCTAATGGGGATCCAAATGAAGAATTGATAGCTAGTTTTTTTTCATGAGGAGTCATTTGATGTGCGCTGCTGTTGCTTTGATTTTCTACCCTCATTATTTTGGTTAACACTGCTAAAACCTGCTGACAAAAGATTATTCTGATTAGACGTTTCCCGCTGAGAAGTGTTAAAAGTGCAGCTGAGTTGAATATCTTGAGCATTTAACTTTGTCACTAACTGCTCATTATCTCCTTCTGTGTCTCTCCCTCTTTCTGCATCACATTCTTTTATTCATCGCACCATTTTCTCAGCATTATCTGCATACCAGAGGTACTTCAGTTTACAGTCGGACTACTGGAAGGTGAGTTTGCACAACAATACATGTTGGAATAAAACATACAATATTACAGGCACTGTTTGGTGGGGAGCCACTATTCTTTTCGGCCTTTTAAACGGTCATTTTTGTAGTCTGCATGGTCTTCATACCAGGATAATAACACACATAACACAACCAGTTTTAGGTTTAAACTTAAACTTGAATAATCTAATTTTATTTAATGATTGCAAATAATAGTCGGTAGCTGAAGTAGCTGCTCTGTCAGGCCTGCAGCCATCTTCATGTCTTACTTTTTGCTTTACGTCAGGTCTTCAGCAAGTGAAACACATGCTTAAATGTATTGTGGTCAGGTGACTGAATCGGACAATTAAGAATACGGCAATGTTTGGCCATAAAAACTACATGTTTAGGATCATCTTTCTGCTGCAGTGCCCTAAAACTGGGTCACTTTTTATGCATTGTTCACCCAATAAGAATGTGAATGTCCTCAGACGCTCTTAAAGCTGCAACTCTGCACTGTAATGTCATAGCTGTTTAAATTAATATCCGAATGAGCTGATCTACAGAGCCAAACAATGAAAAACAGAGAGCGCTGTACATGGACAACATCTGCAGACCAAATGTACTGTAATTTGAGTGCTGTGCACACAAGAAGATTGGGCTGGTTGTCAGCTTGTTGTATGTATTTGATCATATTCTATAGGACACATGGATGTACTATGCTGTTGAGTTCATGTAAGGCCACAGAGAGAGGGTGTGCCCGAGAGACAATGCAAGAATTGAGGGCGGTGGAAGTCCACAGATTCTCAAGAGCGGCTGACTGTCAACTCAGTGTGTCAGGGCTTTAACATGTGGCCCATTAGTAACAGAATAATGCAAATCTTCAGGTTGACCATTACGATGAAACAAGAGCCTCAGACAGTAACCCACTGTTGCAGATGAAGTAAAATAGTGATGTATACTAATTTGGGCTGATAGTCAATGAGTCAAATCATCCGTCGGTGACCCCTCAGTCGATATAAAATTCTTCAAGTCCCTCCCCGCGGGGACGCTGCAGAGGGCGCAGCGAGGTTCGGGCGATGGGTACTGTAAAGCTCACGGCCCGAGCTGCGATCCACCTTCCCCTCGGGCCTTTCTAAGCCGACCTAGAGCCGGTCGTGGTGCACGGCCACTGAGAAAAAGCGGCGGAAGAGGGCCAGCCAGCACCAGGCGTCCTCCCAGCTGATGTGTATTATAAATGATACAGTATTATTTAGTAGACCGCCACTGGTTGTGACCAGAGCGCCAATGAGCTCACCCTCAGCTGTGGCTGACTCAGGCACAAGTCATAGTAAAAAAAAAAAATCATTCATATTAAAGTATTATTGCAGATAGATGTATAACTAGGAGAGTACAGGCACGGTCGCACCCGTTCATTTCCGTTCTACGCGAGCGAAGGGACAAAAAAACGTTCGCTTCCGGTGAAGAAGCACATTTGCATCTTTGCAATTGCATGGAGTTCAACTTTGGTGAACTTTCAGGCGAATATCGCCTCAGCAGGCGCATTGCTGAACTCCTGTGGTTTATTGATAACAGATTTGTCATATCTGATAGAAGCACTGCATGTTCAAGTCCGATGCTTTCTTGGCCAATGTTAATAGGAGCAGTAACAGCCACAGTACAGCCACCGTAGCCATATCCAGGGTGATGTGTCCTTGGTGATCCCATCACAAGTGGACAGCTCTAAGTACAGGTGTGAACACACTCAAGACACATTGAGATCCGATATGGCCACATTCTTTTAGCAGTGTATACGTGAATGTGTCCTGTGCCACATTAAGGACCGCCCACTCAACTGACGTCCCGCTGGGATCCGCGGGGTCTCACGGCGCTCCTCATGTGACTAGACAGGCAGACGCAAGCGCTTGTCTGCCTCGTTGCATGGAAACAGCTTCTGTGCTCTACTGTATCCTGTCGGTGCAACTGTATTTTATTAAAATATATCTCATCTATAGGCTACATAGTCTACAGACTATCAGAGTAGGCACGCAAAAGGCATTATTATCAGACTGTCGGAGATGTGTCAGTGTTTTTGTTCCGGTGCTCTGCACAGAGCTGATACCCGCCTGCCCGTCAGCTCGCTCGCTCGCTCGCTCTCATCCCCGACTCTGAAGCTGCACGCCGCTGTTGCCTGGCAAAGGCAGCGGCACGGAGGTCCCTGGGGACCGCCGGTAGACAAAAACCTTAGGCTATATTTTTATGTTAAAAGAATGTAACCAAATCCACGAATATGTAGGATATCACTACTGACATTCCTGTAATATTACGTCACAACGTCTGCTGTACTAGCCGTGTGTTTACTACGCGTTTATTTGCATACAGAGCGGGGAAGTGAGATCCGATGACAAGTGGCCACTGGAGACGCATGTGGAGACGCATTCTAACGCCAGGGGTGAACAGATGTACTTAGAGCTGTCCACTTGAGATCAGATCGCCCGAGACAGGGCCATAGATTCAACCACAACAGCAGCCGTAGTCCCAGCAATAACCGCATCCACAGTCACAGCTTCAACCAGCACAGCCAGGCAGAGCAGCTGCAGCTGTGATCACAGCCAGTGGCTGTATACTGTCAGAGCTTAGCCTTTTTGAAAGGAGTAATGAGCAATAAATGCATAATGAAAAGTGTCACGTCATCTCTCCGTTCTGTAGTGTCTGCAGAGCGTTTCCCTAAACTGGCCTATGGATCAGGGGGAATGCAGAAACTCAATTCCAGGGAACGCTAAAGTAGTTCAGATCCCATAGCCAATAGTGTAGCATTTGTCATTTCCAACGAGCTTAGCTGGACTTTTATGAAGACGTGATCTTATATTGTGGATGTAACAATGTTTTAGTATTATTTGCAGAAATGTTGGCCTCAGTTTAGATTGCCTACAGTTCCTGCTCATGGCCTGGAGTTAAATTGTCCAATCAGCTGTGATATGATGGCTTCCAGCCTGTGCTCTCTGTGTGGGTGAACGGGCCCGTTTGGTTTGATGTTTCACTGTTTGGAATGGCCATTAAACAGAGGTGCTGAGAGTTGGGACTGTGATCAGATCTGACAGCTCGGGGCTCCTCGCCATTACAGAGCTCCACAGTGAAGCGAGGGTGTTAGGTCCTATCCTCTGCTAGATAATGATGTAGGGCAGACTTGTCTTGGTAGCAGTGGTGATGTAGAATAGCCTGAGTACGGAGTCCAAACGCAGGGCTTTCATTGGCCAAAGCCAGACTGTTGCAGCTTCCTAACTGGGAAGAGGATACTTTAAGGGCAGGAAAGATGTGTCAACATAATTATGTTGATGATGGAAATGCATCGATTCATGCTCAGTGAGTTGGTGTTACTCATTGCAGCTGTGTAACTCTACTGACTCTAATATTTGTATCATGTGTTATGCCTCTTAACTGGTTGTACACTTGATTATAAAAGTAATTATAGACACTTTGAAAAAGAAAAGAAAATCAGTTTGAACTGCTTGTCTGCTACACGCTATAGTGTGTCACATTACTCGATATGAAAGACCAGCTAAAAGCAGATGATCACTTGATATTTTGAGACCTAATTTTCAACAGTCTTAAAAAATGATTTGAAAGAAAAAGGTATCGTATTGATTGAGGTGTTGTCTCAGCTACTTGCTGATTCTCAACAGGGCATGATGACGCATGACCATTGATCGGTCCCATATGTCTGTTTTTGTTATGTTATTATGTTCATCAATACCTTGACATATGTTGGTTGTACTGCCCGCTCCTTTCTGCTTGATTAGTTAACACCGGGGGAGATAAATGCCCCTGTGTTGTATATGTAAAGAGTTAAATTCTCATTGGGCATAGGAGGTTGTGTCACTTGAATGGTTTCTTCTACTAGAAAACAGTTTCTTGCATGATTGTACAACTTGGGATGCAGTATCGTAGACGTTATCAAGCGTTAATTCGTCATGCCCCTCGTGTGTCAAGGCCTTTAATTGGTACTGAGATATGTCATTTTATGTAATGAACATATGAAAATGCAATGACACCATCAAGGTTATAACTGCTAGCTTTTAGCTTCTTACCAGGCTGTGGACAGTAATCATTACAATGTGCTGCTCTTTGTAACAATTTTCTAACTCTTTCTTTTCAGAATGCTGCCTTTTTATATGGCCTCGGCATGGTTTACTTCCATTACAACGCATTTCAGTGGTAAGTGCTTCAAAACAAAAAATAATGAATTGCATGCATGCCATCATTGTGGTTTTTTCGTTCCTAAAAGATGCCTTGTAATAACTGTAAAGCTGTTGTAGTACTCTTTATTTGTGTTTATTTCACAGTACACATATACAATGAAACCATTGTGTCTTAACTAGCAGTTAGTTGACATGTTTTTAGCTCTTTACTGGCCATCAGTAGTTGGGTGAAGATGCCAGCGTTGCATGTCTCGTAACTTAAAAAAACCCCGTAAAAACACAATGCAATTCTTGTGAGGTATGGATGACTAGCTTACTAGCTAACAAGATAAAACATCCAAACACAGCAAATTTGGAGCTGTTGTTTTTTATTGTTGTGGTCGAGGCTTCCAGTCTGCTAGGTTAAACCTCAATCTCTTGTCTAAGATGTCTAAGGCTTCATGGGTTCCCTCAGGTGTGAGAGTCACCTGTGGGGACCTGAGTAAACCAGTAGTCCTGTTCATGGTACGTGGGTCCTGAGACACTTAGAACATTTCCGTTATTGAATTTCATCAGCTCTGTGCACTTTATGTGACATGTAATGGCAGAATTGAACTCATGCACACCAACGCACATCCCTAGTTAGAAGCCTGTATGTCCGAAAACCCCCCAAAAAAAACAGAAAGCCACAAGGAGAGCTGGAACCTGCAAGCTAAATAGTTTGTGGTAAGGTGAGCTACAGGTGAGATTTCTGTCCAGGCAGAAGGCTGAAGTCATATACTGAGTTGATGTGCAGGATAAATGTGTTGTCTATAAGATCAGATAAAACTTTATTCATCCCGAGGGAAATTGCTGTGCTTACAAAGAGTGCAAACATAAAAGTCTAAGATAACATAACTTTTACGATGCTGTCAAGAATAAGAGTCGACTGGGAGCATCGCTTTCCTCGCTCTGAGAATTTACATTTTAGTGGTGGTCCACCACCATGGAGTACGGTGGGGGTGTTGCTGGGCAAAGAAGTGAGAAGCTTTGACATCCATTGCATGAGAATTGGATGTAAAACGGCAGCAGGGAGATACGTTACGTGTTGTGCGACTGCGGTCATCATGTTTTGATAAAGGCAGATTTTGTGGTCAACATTGCACTAACTGAAGTGTCCTTAAATGAACCCCATAGCCAGAGTAGTAGAGACAGAAGAGACGGCTCTCCGATATGTCAAACTGTAGCAGCTGGTCCGACATTATCTGTCTTCTCCTGCTACCTTTGTGCTCGTTGAGCATGGTGTTTCTGATCTAGTAAGCTACCACAACAGAACATTTCTTTGGTCTATTTTCCTGGTCAAAGCCATGTCTTTAAAACCATGCCGCTCATTTTAACGTCCTGGGGTTCTGCTCTTAAGCTGCAAGATGTGCCCATTAGCACTGGATCCCTACAAGTAGTGGGAGTTTTGCTATATTTGTGTGTTTGTGATAGTCCAAAAAAGAGAACAAAACATCCAGTATTTTTATCGTTGGGTGTCCTGTGATGTTGTCCAGGCCCTCCTCAAAAGAGGCCCAGATGGACCCTCTACCCACTGCGGCTCAGTATCTCGAGGGGACTGTGCTGTCAAACGTGTGCTTTTAATCATACAGATTTAGAGACCATTTTGGGAGTACAGTGTGTGCAGCGAGCCCCATCTCTCTGTCCCACAGGGAGCAGAGCATCGCTGCCTCTGACAGAATCACTTAACAGCTTTTCGCTTGTACCGCTAATAGCTACGATGGGCTTGATGATCTTTCTTCCAATTACTGTACATCACGCTTGTAAAAAAAGTGAGGTGTCAAAATTTCTAGTCCTCTACCTCGGCACAGTCAAAATTGTATGCTTGAAATCCAGCTGCTTGATAAGTGGAAATTTAACTTTTGTTGAATCGTCACACCAGGGCTATGAATTGTCTTTAGCCCCTTTCACACAGCCTGTTCAAGGCGGGAATGTTGCGCCCTTATTCTGCCGTGCTGTTCTGTATGAAAGGTACGGAGAGGGAATGGGGGGGGCAGAGTTGTTCCGCCTCTGAGTTGGCAGCGAAGGTAGTCACAGAGACGATGTCTGTGTGGAAGGGACAGCCGGCACAGCAGGACTACAGGCGCACACACACTAGACGCTGACGCTGTTGTGTTTAACGTCACGCGCCTTTTGCTCCCGCGATGCTGGCTGCTGTCTAAAATCACACACCGGGGCGGCAGCGTTGTTTCGGTCAGTGTGAAAAAGAAAAGCCGGCGTAATGGCAGATCTTCTTTACTGCAGTATTGTGGAATCTCTATGCGAAAGGGGCTTTTGATTACTACTTAACTGCTGTCATTTAGTGTTTTTGGGTGTTATATAGAACAAGCTAGCGGTTCACACTGCACTGGTTCTGAATCGAACCACTTCACCTCCAGGTTCTGATACCTCCTTCACCTCTACTGGCCTTTCTCCTCTGTTTTTCTTACTGCTGCCCCTCTACCTCATCCATGACCTTGAAGGCCTCCAGTATTGGCCTGCCCCTGTCCCCATCTCTGAGGCCTGGGGACTGTGTTAATGGGGCGGAGGGAGGGTGTCATGTTGGGTTTCGCCAAGAGGATTATGTCATCCCGAGGCCAAGGCCCAAAGGAATGCTGAGCTGTCAAATGGTGAATGTTACTTCACAGGGCTGAAGTGGTGCTCAGTGCAAACAGTTAAACACTGGCACAACTATCCAGCCGGTCCGTACGAGCTCGTGATTAGGGGTGTGAATCTTAAGGTATCTCACAAATCCATTTTATTTAGCATATTCTGTATGTTCTCTTCGGCCCAGATGTCAAGCAAACATCTGACTTCTGCAGAAGACCAGGTCGGTCCTTTACCCACTCATGTTAACCTGTCGTTTACCAGCGTCCATCTCAACAAATGGCCACACAGGCAGCCTGCGTTTTGGTTCGCTTGGAAAACGATCTGAGACTACCTCTCACAAGCGGTCTTGCACCAGTTGTTTTGGTCCGCACCAGAGTACGATTACTGCGTTCACAACCGCCCAAACGAACTGCACCAGAGTTTGATTGAAACTGACTAAATGTTGGCTCGTTGTGATAGTATTAAAAATGAATATCTGTTTGTTCCATGGTTAAAATCCATCCAAAACAAGGTTCGCCCCAAGAAAATATTAGCCTAGAAATATCATGTAGATTTGAATGTGGAACATCTACGCCATAAAATCTCAAACAGTACATCAAACGGCGTCCATATAATGGATCCTAATGGTGTTATTTGCCTGGCTTCTTTGGAAGCATGTGCAGTTGTTTTGCTGTCAGATGCCCTTTTACTAAAGGAGCGAGTAGTGCTCTGCTCATCTTTTGGCCGGAGTCTGCCTTACGCTGTGTGTCACAACCTATTCTGTAGAAGCATTCACTGAGGATTCAGCCAGCGAGGGAGGAAGAGGGTGAACCGGAGCACAGAGAGAGGGAGGGACCAGATAAACGAGGAGGAGGAGGAGGAGGCGCAGGGAGACGGGGAGGAGGGAATGGGGGCAATGAGTTCAGTGTGTGTGTGTGTGAGGGGGGGCTCCCAGTCAGCAGTGAGCTCAGTGCTTCATACAGGAAAAAAAGGCTTCATGCTGACATGCATTGCCATTGTTGTCATAGCTACACAGTGAGTGGGTTCAATTGGAAACTTGTGTTTGTTTTAATGTGCTCTTGTCTCTGTGGACTTGTTTGTTTCAATATTGTTAAGAGAGGAGTAGGAAGTTTATTGCTAACACGGCAGCAGCCTTTTTCAGCATTTCAGCTCTTATCTACCATCGTGCTACAGATAAACTCTGCAGACACCGGATCATTCGGTTCAACCAACGAATGACAAATTGAGTCTTTTGCTTTCATGTCAACGCAAAGCTTTACATCTCCAAATGTGTCACTGGGTCACTATCACAGACATTATTAACTATTTCTTAACAGGCTGTAAGATGTGAAAGAATTGAGGTGACTTGATTTTTGCAGACGGTAATAACAACTTTCACCCATCTATGGTGCCTTCAAATGGGGTCGTGTTTACCGCGTTCACGAGAAGAGTACATATGAACGCCTCCCTCTTGTGGTATTCACGTGGAAAGTTTCCGAAAGCTCCGAGTTCACGAGTTGTGACGTGAGTTTGACGTTGTCAGAAATGTCTGAGGTGCATGGAAGTTCATTTTTTGGTACATAATAATAAGTGAATATATTGTTATTTTAGTAATATATTGTTTTTCTCCGCAATTTTATTATACGCCTGAGGGAAATGTTGATATTCCCAACGGCCTCATCCTTTTCCTCTGTCATTATGCCTTTGCATTTCCTGCATTATGTTACCCACGTTTTTAGGAGCGCTGTTCTCATGAATGAACCACTTGAACGTCAAACATATCGTGTACACGACTTCCCGTGTCGTAAACTCAAGCTCACGAGTTTCATTTGAAGGCACCCATAGTCAGCCGTAGCAGCTGTAGCTAATCATTGTTAATTCCATTAGTTGACTGTCATGGCTCTTGTCTGGTTAATGTGCTCTTTGTTTGCTGGTGACTGTACTATTTATTTATTTCTCTTTATGTTTGAAAAGAGTAGGCTGTGTCCTTTTACTGCGGTGAATCTATTTCCACGCAATCTAGCTGCTTGTTTCACATCATGTAGTTACCGTCTATCTCTTCAGTCGTGGAGTGTAAATGACTGACAGCTGGTCGTTAAGGGAAACAGGACGTCAAATCTTCCAGTTAAACTTTTAAGCACCTCATAGCACTATTATAAGTTTATCATCTGAAAAGCCCTGAATCAAGACCTCAGGGATTTGGGGCTGTGCAGTAATTGTCCATTCAGACTGGGAAGCTAACATTAGCTCCAGCAGTGAAAGTGCTGAGTCAATCGTGAAATCTACTTGAAATAAAGTTTGCTCTAAATCCAGGTTTGGACATCTGTCTACACTTTTTTTTTTGTCTGTGGATCAACTTGGAACATTTCAAGTGAGCAGTGGACTCAAAATTCAGTGTTTCTGCTATGTTACATTTCCAGTTATGTTTATTCCGTCACTGCGGACCGTTGACTCAGTAAAAAATAAGCCTAGTTCACACTACACGACTTTAGCCCTGATTTTTCTGCTCACCTATGATTGAACTGTTCAAAGGCGCGAGCTGAGAGGATCACAGATGCATCCCAGATATCCAGCCGGCTAAATAGCTGGACCGGTCGGGGAGCCCGATCATAAAGGCTGCATTACACTTTAGTGATACATTTTTCTGAACTTATTTGGTTGTTCTAACTAAGTGAAGATTAAATACTGTATGCAAGCACCAGCAGGCCCCATTTACACTTGTCATTTCAAGTGTCTTAAGGCCCAGGCACACCGACCCGACATAAAAAAACTAGAGGCAATGATGGCCGACCTTTGTCTTGGCCGACAAGTTGCCCTTGAACACATCGCAAAGACTACAGCTGGACGGCCAGTTAGCACGTACATTCTGCGTCTGCGTGAGAGGAAATAACTCTCCACACCAGCAGGTCGCGGTAGTCTGTATTCGTCATTCAAAAAAGGGAAACAGGAAGACCGAGGATGGCGGATATACAAGCCGTTGTTATGATACGTACATGAAACAAAGCGGCGTTTGCCGACCACGACTTAGCTTCATCCCAGATGGCCATGTTGCTGTGAAAATATCTGTGTATTCTGGGAACGATCACATGAGATGAAGATGAAAAATGAGAAGAGCCTTCTGTGTGTGTCCTCTTGACTTAACTCGTTTGCTTGCTTTCCTCGCATCCGTTCGCCGCCGCCGATTCAATATGCGGAATTGGCTGAAAATGGCCCCAAACCGTCCGGCTTGGTGTGTCAGGGCCTTTACAGTTTGTTACAACCAACAGTTTAGGTAGCTAGTTAACAACTGTCATCAACTTGCACAATTGCTGAGGAAACTGCTTCCTGATGCTGTAGTGTGGCAGGGCTAGAGATGGATAATTAACTGTAATCTCTGCGTCACTTAAAGGGACTGTTTGTAACTTTTAAGCGTATAAATGTACCGGGTCGGGGTCCATGCGCGCTCGCATATGCGCGTTCGCGTGTAGCCGCTGCCTCTCCTCCTTTGCCTGCTTGCCTTCACTCAGACAGCGTGCGCGTTCTCGCTCAGCTCGCTCCACCTCTAGACGTGAACGCGCGCTCACTCCACACTGCAGAAGAGTTAGTTTAGCTCTGAGAATATCTAGTGAATGTACAGTGGACGTTTGTGCAGAAATAACTGCTGCAGCTCCTCCAGACCAACAGAGGTTTCCGTCTTGTGAAGTGACGGAGCTCTGCAGAGAGAAACGTTATTGTCTCGTTACCGACCGGGTGCCGGTGTCTCCCTGCTCTCTCCGGCTGCGGGCGGAGA
>CAKALU010062447.1:0-25423 GCA_916700995.1 Hozukius guyotensis | reverse complement strand
GCTTCCAATTCATTAGTGCTCAATATATTATCACTCTGCTATTCACGGCGTCTGAGTCACAACTATTTATTACAGCTCTGACATCATCACGGACGAGACACCTGCTGCGTTCGAGGGACAGGAAATGACATCGTTGTTATTCAGTAAAGTGTGACGATAGATTTAACTAATGTTACCTACACAACTGGGTATCACTTTATAATAACCACCATTTATAAACAGTACATTGATAGTTAATTAAACTGAGTTGATAGTTATTTTACTGTTAACAAACAAGGAAATGATAATTAAGAATGTTTAGTATCCATCCATCCATTTTCTCCAGCGTGTTCTGGGTCTACCCCGGGGCCTCTTACCAGTCGGACGTGCTCTGAAAATCTCCAAAGGGAGGCGTCCAGGAGGATCCTGATCAGATGTTGAACCACCTCAGCTGGTCCCTTTCGACGCGAAGGAGCAGCGTCTCTACTCCGAGCTCCCTTTAGATGTCTGAGCTCCTCACCCTATCTCTAAGGCTGAGCCCAGCCACCCTACGGAGGAAGCTCATTTCGGCCGCTTGTATCCACGATCTCATTCTTTTGGTCAAAGCTCATGACCATAGGTGAGGGTTGGAACGTAGATGGACTGGTAAATCGAGAGCTTTGCCTTCAGGCTCAGCTCCCTCTTCACCACAATGGTTCGGTATAGCACCCGAATAACTGCAGACGCTGCACTGAACCGCCTGTCCATCTCCCGCTCCATTTTTACCTCACTCGTGAACAAGACCCCGAGATACTTAAACTTCCTCGCTTGGGGCAAAGACCCCAAAAAGTCTCCAGAAAGTCCACTGGTTTCCGGCAGAGCACCATGGCCTCAGACTTGGAGGTACTGACTCTCATCCCGACAGCTTCACACTTGGCTGCAAACCGCCCCAGTGCATGGTGAAGGTCACGGTCTGATGAAGCCAACAAAACCACATCATCTGCAAAGAGCCAATTCTGAGGTCTCCGAACCGGACACTCTCCTCCCCCCCCGGCTGCACCTTGAGATCCAGTCCATGAAAATCACAAACAAGGATCGTCGACAAGGGACAACCCTGGCGGAGGCCGACACCCAACGGAAACTCGTTTGACTTTGTGCCAAGTATACGGACGCAGCTCTCACTTTGGTTATACAAGGACCGGATGGCTCGTAGCAACGACCCCCGGTACCTGAGATCGTAAGCCTTCTCCAAGTCCACAAAACAAACGTAGACTGAAAGGGCAAACTCCCATGACCCCTCCAACAGCCCCGCGAGGGTAAAGAGCTGGTCCATTGTTCCACGGCCAGGACCTAGTCCACATTGTTCCTCCTGAATCTGAGGTTTGACAATCGGTCGGAGTCTACAGCACCCTGGAGGCTGAGCAGTGTGATACCCCGACAGTTGGACACACCCTCCGGTCCCCCTTTTTTTTAAAAATGGGAACCACCACCTTTGCCTGCCATTCCACAGGTACTGTCCTCGACCTCAACGCGACAATGAAGAGGCGTGACAGCCCAACAATGTCCAGAGCCTTCAGCATCTCAGGATGAATCTCATCTACCCCCGGTGCCTTGTTTACTATTTATTAGTATTGCTATCATTTCATTTCATTTCTATATGTACTATAATTTCTATAATTGTAATGTTATTTAATCATTACAGAGAGTCATTTGATTCAATTTTAATATCAAAAATATTTCTTGAAGCAGCTTTAATGCCACATTGGAAGCCAATATGAAAAACACCTAAAACAACAAAACATGGGAGCGATGGGGATTGATTGGATGCACCTGCTGTTGCCTGTCTTCTTTTTTTTATATTTATGTTTCTACCCGGGACATCTAGTCTGATTCTGTGTTACAAAGAAGATTCAGATCAGATTTCAGTCTCACATGGCGTTTTTCAAATGAGCCAAAATGGACAAAAAACAGAAAGAGAGCTGATTGCCTCCATTAGAGCTCCTGTCATCTGCTGTAATTGGGTCCAATCTGGGAGTTCCTCGACTCTCATCGCTGCCAAATCCTTTTTTCCGGTAGACGGAACGGGACGGGGGGGTGGTGGGAGGGTCATAAGCAGCAGGGATGGGAAGTGATGAAATGGGTCGATGGGAAGCGTCTGGCCGGGAAACATCAACCGACGGTCGTCAAAGCTTGTAACTGCTGGTTTATCTGGTTGTTGTTGTTTTATTTGAATCGCAGGTTTACGTGCTGACAAACAGCGATGAGGCTGAAGGATGTAAAAAAAAGGGAAAGCTGTAATTCCAGGAGTCATTTTCTAAAATACACGACTGTCAATCAGAAAGTGAAGGTTGTGTTTGTGAGCCGGAGACGTTTGACAGCTTTCTGTGCAGATGGTCATTATCACAATTCACCGCTGCCAACTGGAGACATCAGATCCTCCATTGATGTTCAACTTCAGCTTTTCAATTTAAAGTCTGTGTGAAAGTGTGAATTCAGTGATGCCATTTAAAGTATGAAACACGTACAGAACCAGACCTCATCAACAAAAACACAGAATTAGAAATATTTACGTCGATGTGAAAAATAGAGGCACAATAAGTGTGATGTTTACGTTTTGTAGTTTAGTTTTTTATTTCCACACATAAACAACAGCTTAAAACCAGGTAATAGGAGAAAAAAAACAGATGTCAAAAGTAAGTGGACACCTGAGCATTAGACTCACATGCAAGAGAGAATTTGGGGGTTTTCCTATTGATTTCAACACAGTCAGTAGTAGGGGTGTAACGATACAATGATATGATACGTATCACTTTCCAAGGACGATATTTGGATCATATACGATACGAAACGATACGATATGAAACGATACAAAACGAAACGATACGAAACAAAAAGATACGATACGATACTATACGATACGATACGATACGATATGAAACGATACGATATGATACGATACGAAACGATACGTGGCTGAGTGGGTCGCCGTATATTATGTTGACGGCTATTTTCTTTTGATTGCTGTTGAACATCCTGAAGTTTATAATTTTCATTAAATAAGATTTTGTTCAACACACTTTCGGATCTCAGTGATTTGCTTTGGTAGCGCGCCGGACAAGCAAACAAGGCCCAACCTCAGCCTCTCAGCCGCTTTTAGTTTGCTACAGGTAGAGCAATAATATTTAACAAAACATAAAGTGCATGGCGTCTCAATAGGTGTGTGGAAAGATTGGTCGTGTTGCTGTAGTATTTTATCTGTCCTTTGCATATTCTGCAAACGGCGAGCGATTTATCAAGGACATCTCCCTTTTTTGCAAAAGCCAAAATGTTTCCACACGCTGGACCTCAAAATCTCTCGCTCGTCTGGCTTTTCCTCGCCATCAGCCATGCTTCATTTTGTTGTCGTCTTTCTGAGATTGGCGCTGCTGGCGCGTGTCGTCATACACGGGGAGAGTGAACCGGAGTAACGTTTAACATTTCTTTACTGTTAAAAGTGCTAAAATATACATCCATATAACGTTTGTCATGCTTAAATACAAGGTGCAAATTCTTAGTGTCAATACAATCGATTATTTACCTTGAAGGCGATTTAACATCGATATACGTCCCCCGTGGAGGACAACTTGCCGAGTACCTATCGATGTAGTTGGATCGTAGGAATATAAATCGATGCATCAATGTAGTTTTGTTTTTGAATACTGGAAACAGTTCTACCTAGAGACCATCTTCTTCTGTGGTAGTTCCCGCTACAGTCGGTGCCACATGCTTCACGGCTGGTATTAATTCTAAGTGACACTCGATTAACGGAGGGATTGTGTGTTTGTGTGTGTATGTGTTTCAGGGCCGTAAACCAGGTTACTTCTCCTTCCTGGACCCGTTCTCTCCGGCTGTCTGGCTCTTCATGCTGTTGGCCTACCTCGCCGTCAGCTGCGTCCTCTTCCTCGCCGCCAGGTAACACACCAAATCACAGTTTAGTGTGTTAGTGCGTTAGAGTGTTAGAGGAGAGGTCGTGAGTTTATTAAAAGTAATAGCTGAGAGATCTCCCTCTTTGTGACAAGACGAAATAAAATGAATGTCACCTCTGTTGTTGTTGTTACTTGTATTTTAGACCCAGTTGGAGCCACTTTTCTCTCTATCTGACTGTCTTTTTGTAGTTCACACACACACACCCTCCATGTTTGAAGAAGTCCAACTAGGAGGTTCATATGTTTGTGTCTGGGTCTCTCCCCTCCAGGCTCAGCCCCTATGAGTGGTATAACCCTCACCCGTGCCTGCGGGAGCGGAAGGACGTCCTGGAGAACCAGTACACGTTGGGGAACAGTCTGTGGTTCCCGGTGGGCGGCTTCATGCAGCAGGGGTCAGAGATCATGCCCCGGGCTCTGTCCACCCGCTGCGTCAGCGGAGTCTGGTTCGTACACCTCACCTGAACACACGCACACACACACACACACACACACACACACACACACACACACACACTCTCGCATTACAGTTATTTGTCCCAGAATGAATGACGTTTGTAACCTTAAGAAGGTTTGAGAGGATGATGAATACAGTTTTTGGCCTGGGACTGAAATAACCTTATTTAGCTTGGCCGCCTTCATGGCTTCGTTCGCTAGAACCTGAAGACGCATGAAGCATCTCCCGTCGCTGTTGCTCGATATAACTGTCGTCATATTTTCTCAATTTGACTAGTTTGGGCTTAGCGTCACTTGACGAAGTGGACTGACTCAAATATTTCTCCATAATAAGCCGAGCTAAGCAGCAGCAGGATCGGTTTGTTGCTCCCTGAGTGAAGTGGCTGATTCATGACAGATTGACGTGATGTGTCACAATCATAAGACAGTTTCTATCGGCCCAGAGCTAACGTGGGTGGGAGGGATGGCCACAATATGTAAGTTTTGTTGACGTAATTTCACGGCCTTCCTGACAGAGTGCAACGGACCCTAAATACTCTAAATCACTTTCTTTTTCACAGTGAAGTTTTAGTGAATATTTATTGTTTCGTCTGGTTTTATCTCCACTTCTTCCATTTTACATCTTTATCTACTTTTAACAGCATTTTCTTGTGTTTATCATTTCATTTTTTTGATTTTATTTGATTTTACTCTTCATTTTTATTTTTCCTCTTCCGTGGAAAACACTCACTAACTTTGTGAATCGTGTTGTTGGTGTCGCAGCTGCTCGTCCCTCCCTCCTCAGGAACATTAGCTGAAGGTGAACAGATGGTAACATGATGATGTCAGTTTCTCTTCTCGTTTCGTCTCCTCCTCTCGTGTTCTCTGTCCTACTCGAAGCAGCGTCTGACCCTCATTTTTCTGCACATTCAGATTTCACATCAGCTTATAAATGTGATAAAATTCTAATGTCGGCCGTGCCAGGCTGCGTTGCATCGTGTTTCAGATAGTTTTGCTTTGGTTGGATGATGTTTGGTGGTTGGCTTCCAACACAGTCTCACGGTAGTCTGTGAAATAGTCACAAAATTTAATCTGATTCATGTACATAGGCACGAATTTCCCTTTTTTCCGTGACAATCAGCACGACTTTCAACAACATATTTTTTGTGCGTTTTCCTACGAATGTCCAGCAACACGTGACGCACATGTCAATTTCCGCTCTGGTCTTTTTTCAAATTAAAACTACTTAGTTAGGTTTAAGAAAATAGCGACTTGGTTAGGCTTAGGCAACCAACTACTTAGTTTGGATTCGCAAAAGATTGACTAAATTAGGTTAAGGCAACAAACTACTTAGTTAGGTTTAGGAAAAGATCGACTAAGTTGGGCTTTGGCAACAAACTACTTAGTTTGGATTCGCAAAAGATCGACTAAATTAGGTGTAGGCAACAAACTACTTAGTTAGGTTTAGGAAAAGATCGACTAAGTTAGGCTTTGGTAACAAACTACTTAGTTAGGTTAAGGAAAAGATTGACTTGGTTAGGTTTAAGCAACAAACTACTTAGTTAGGTTTAGGAAAAGATTGATTTGGTTAGGTTTAGGCAACAAACTACTTAGTTAGGTTTAGGAAAAGATCGACTAAGTTAGGTTTAGGCAACAAACTACTTATTTAGGTTCAGGAAAAGATTGACTTGGTTAGGTTTAGGAAACAAACTACTTAGTTAGGTTAAGGAAAAGATCGACTTGGTTAGGTTTAGGAAAAAAACTACTTAGTTAGGTTTAGGAAAAGAGCGACTTGGTTAGCCTTAAGCAACAAACTACTTAGTTTGGATTCGCAAAAGACCGACTAAATTAGGTTTAGGCAACAAACTACTTGGTTAGGTTTAGGAAACAAACTACGTAGTTAGGTTTAACAAAAGATCGACTAATCTGGGTTTAAGCAACAAACTACTTAGTTAAGTTTAAGTTAGGGACCCCTTTGAAAATGGCCATGCCAATTTTTCCTCGCTACAATTTAGCCCAACTTTGGAGCGTTATTTAGCTTCCTTTCCTTCCCATTGGTTGGTACCAATGGATTCCTTAGGTTTTCTTCATATGATATCTGTATCTTCACTCTAGCTTTAAAACTGAACTTACTAGAGCCTCTAAAGGACAGTAAAGTCAGTCGGGATCGCGGGTCTCAGTGGGGTTAATTGTGAACGTTTTCAGAATGTACTTTACACTAAAAGAAACAGAACAATGTGGAGGTGATGTTATTTATAGGTTTTCATGCAATGGTTTTACTGGTCCGGCCCACTTGAGATCAAATTGGACTGCATGTGGCCCAAATGAGTTTGACACCCCTGATTTAAGCAAATCATGTGGTTGAAAGTTATTGTTTTGGTGACTTTATTTCAGATTTATTTGATTCCACTTTAGTCTCAAGTGTTCACTCTGAAGCTGAAACCACATCCGTTAAAATACTGCTCTTAAAAACAGACAAGCTTTCATTGCCTCATCTTCAAACCAAGCCTCCGTCCTCCTGCTGGCTGTGGAGACTGAAATTACAATTACTCCTCCTCCCTCCCTTATTCCCAGTAGCTGCCATCAGACAGATGGTGGAGTGATACTGGAGGGACTGGAGGGGCCATCAGCATCCTTTCTCTGACAGCTCGCTGCCTCGCCGGGCACTTAGCCCGATAAAAACTCATGATGGCGGTGGCACAAACTGCAACAAACTGATTTGTGTCTCTCTGACTGGCTCGTTGGCTGGCGAGCTGATGAGGTCAAAACTCCAGCAAAGCATACTTGGTCCATAAATAGAAGAAGCTTGAAATCTTTTAAGTCTTTAAGACCCTCGATGAATAAATGAAGCACTCTTGTTAAGTGTTTTTAAGGTATGCAACATTAAATAGGCACATTTTAGGTGAAGACCTCTTCTATACAAGCCTGGGTAGGTAGGTGTCTGGTTACTAGAAGGTAATCACACCTTCTAACCAATCACAATTGGGAATTTTCCAGAAATAATGTTGGTATTGGACCTTTCTGCAAACTGCGGGATACGTTGAATGTCGACATTTCTGAACCAAAAATCTGTTTCATATCAACCTCGTATCATGCTTGCAGAAACGCACAATGCATCATGGTTAACGTTGTGAAACGATTGGTTAGGTTAAGGGCTGGCAAAGTTAATGCAAATTAGTTTTAATGCCACTAATTTCTATAACGCATTAACGCAACTTGCAATTTTGAGGTTGTAGCGGGCTCAGTTTTAAAGCCAGAGGGAAGATACTGGTTTCATATGAAACTAGAAAATCTGAGGACTCAGTACCTAACGTAACGAACGTGAATGAACGTAACGTTTCGTAACAAGCGTAACAACGTTTCATAAAAAGCATAACAATGTTTCGTAACAAGTGTAACAACGTTACGTAACAAGCGTAGCAACGTTTTGTAACAACGTTTCATAACAAGCATAGCAACGTTTCATAACAACATTTCATAACACGTGTAGCAACGTTTCATAACATACGTAACAACGTTTCATAACAAGCGTGACAACATTTCGTAACGTTTCATAACAAACATAACAACTTTTTGTAACAACGTTTTGTAAAAACATTTCGGAACAACATTTCGGAACAATGTTTCGTAACAACATTTCGTTACAAACGTAAAATCAACGTTTAGTTTTGCCTTTACACGGGACATGAACAGTGGTCTCCTGGGTGAAAGTCCTGTGTTTGTTTGACCGATCCGCCACCACTTTCTCGCTTGTTATACCCGTTATTTTACGTAACTTTCAAAAACAGACGCTTGATATAATACGTCTCTTACTCTGCACATCGCTCGTTGTACTACTGACCGAATGCAAACGGAGACATTCAACGTATCTGTGGTTTACAGAAACGTACAATGCCAAAAAAAATTTCTGGCGACTGGGCTGTCCAGCCAATCACAACTGCAAATGTTTAGAGGTATACAATTAAGTTTAAATGTAATCACCAAAACCCAAACTCTAATTTGTTTAACTCCTTTTTGTCTAATGTCTCACTCACCTTCCTCCTTCTCTCCATCTTTTTCTCCTCCCTCCCTCCCTCCCTCCGTCTCTGTTTGCCTCCATCTCTCTCTTTCAAACCTCGGCTCTCTTCCTAATTCCCTTGCTCATCACTTCTGTCTCATTTCCTCTGCAGTCGAGATATCCTGCTTCTCTCTGCTGCAGCCTGAGTTCATGTTCAGGTTGATGATTTTTACCTAAAAATCCTGACGTTTCCTGCAGTGCTCTCCATCTGTCTCTCTCTGCTGCTTTCTCTTAATGAAGAGAAAAGAGTGAGTGTTTGGAAGTTTATCGGGGTAAATAAAGGTTATAGCTGCTCTTCTTCTCTGGTCCCCCTCAGGTGGATGTTCACCCTCATCATCATCTCGTCCTACACGGCCAACCTGGCGGCGTTTCTGACCGTCCAGAGGATGGACAATCCCATCGAGTCTCCGGACGATCTGGCCGACCAAACCAACATCCAGTACGGCACCATTCACGGAGGATCCACCATGACCTTCTTCATGGTGGGTTTAGATTGAGAGGAGAAGCGTAGTGATATTTAACAGATTTAGATCGATGATAGCAACAGTAAAGATAGCCGACTGAAGCTAATGTTGTAAAGCCTGGTAAAGCCTGAACTTGTCGACCTCCTCCTCCAGAACTCGCGGTACCAGACGTACCAGCGGATGTGGAACTACATGTACTCCAAGCAGCCCAGCGTGTTCGTGAAGAGCACCGAGGAAGGCATCGCCCGCGTCCTCAACTCCAAGTACGCCTTCCTGATGGAGAGCACCATGAACGAGTACTACCGCAGCCTCAACTGCAACCTCACGCAGATCGGAGGACTGCTGGACACCAAAGGATACGGCATCGGCATGCCTCTGGGTGAGTAACCAAGACGTGTCTTCTCCAACATCTTGGGAGTTTAAACCGTTCAGAGATGAACGGAAAATGAAAAGAAAAGCTGGAAGGCAGGAAATCAGTCACATTGGTGCTATCAATGGGACTCGTTCACCAATATCTTTCCAAGTTTCCTCTCAAATTTGTTCTTGAGAAAGGTCCTAAGAAAAATCTGATTCATGACGTGTTCTTAAACTGCAAAACTGTTCGTACCTGTGTTCTTATAATGATGAATCCCAGTGTCCAGTTGATCCTAATTAGCAGATAAATGCCTCTCAAATCGCCATAAAAGGGCATGAGACTGTTAAAAAAACTTCAATAGTTCTAAAGTACAGCTATTTCTGCAGGAAGTGAACGCCAAACGAGCTGTCATATTTGATAGCCTCAGTAGTGCATATATAATTAAGGCTGGTATCATATGAAACTAGAAAACCTAATGAATCCATTGGTACCAACCATGTCATGCTAACTTGTCGCGAAGGAGGTTAAATAACGCTCCAAACTTAGGCTACATTTTGAGACCCAATCTTATCATCCCCCAAAAATGTCAAATTCTTCCCTTGAATCTTGTTGTGAACTCCGATTTCAAGACAGTCTGGCCTTCATAGGCTTATATTTCTGGAGATTTCAATAAAACAATCAGAGTTAAAACGGCACAAATGTTGTCGAGAATTTAGAATAAGATAAAATCGCAGGTCTTGACACCAGATGAATGTTTCCATCTCACCAGGAAACAGAGAAAAATCACCAACCTGTCTCTGTGTGTCTACTTCCTCCTTTGTTTACGTGACGTGTAATTGTGTTTAGTCTGCTGTCACATCACATATTGTTTGTAATATATTGCGGCCGCCTTACGTTTTGCTCTGTTTTAGCCGTTAACCAGGTCATATTCTTTGTGCAGCTGCTGTTCTTGGCAAATTAAATCCATCCTGATTCCAATTTGGCTCTGGTCCGCTCGTGCCGGTGTCTGGCCTCGCCTCGTCATCTGCCTCAGACTTGTTTCTGGTGATAAGTGTTAGCGCATAGATTAGCATAGTTAATGGAGGAAGGAGGAACAGATGTGGGGAGAGGAGAGGGACCAGAGGAGTGTTTGGGAGCCCGGCCCGTCAGTCAACCTGCCTGTTTAAAGTGATGAAAATAAAAGCAGCAGAATCACCCCGGTGCCCCTGGTAGACGCCGTCTCCCATGCTAACCGGGCTGACTGACAGTGAGCGATTAGCATCAGCTTCAAAAGAGAAAATGAGAACTCGCAGCTGCTTTAAACTCATTGTGGTTTGTGTTCTGGGAGTTTAAAGTTCAATTTGTTTTTCTGTTTCCAACCGACAGTGAACGTGAGTCTTTTTAACCATCGTTCCTTAAACTGGAAATACTTCAACATCCATCAGACATCTAATAAACGTCTTGGAGGTCGATATGACCTCTAGTTGAGGGGCTGATATGAACGTTTTTCTGACGTCGGTTTTGGATGGACGACATTTCAACCGATATGAAACAGTACGTTTGCACACTGCAAATGTGACTTGACGTTGTGAACACGGGACACGAACGAACAGCTGATTGTAACATGAGAGTGAAACGTGATGCAGGGTACACGTAACAGCGGTCTACTGGATGAAAGTCTTGTGTTTGTTGGACCCATCCAATCCCCCGCCCACCCGCCCTGTGTGTCTCTTTCACTCTTTAAACTACCTCACCACAGCTCTTTCTCTGAGTGTTTGCTGTTGCCACAGATGGGTTTACATTGTAGTTAACCTCTTAAGCCCTATAGGGTGCTGGAAGGTGTGGTTCTCCTAGACAGACATACCCAAAATAAATCAAAAATAGCTCCACAACTACCAGGTCTATATGCATAATCTTGGTCTCTATGGATAGGTAAGACCTCAGAGAATTCATCCCCAGTGTCAGTAACATTGTGACTGTTACTGTGCCTGAGTAAATTGTGATGAACCAAAGGAAAAATCGACATTTGTATCCTCTCCTAAAATGTTTTCTAGATTGGACAGTGGATAACACCATTATAGCAATGCTGCCATGCACAGAGATGCCACTGAATTCATTCAGCAACTCCTCGACTACAACTGTGCCAAAGCAGATATAAATAACACAAAGCACATAGATTCTACAAAGTTTTTAGTGAGGATAGGACCAGGAGGACTCTCCTTTTGGCCACTATGGATACCCAAAGTGTGTCAAATGGGTTTTTTTACCTCTGGAAAGGGAATCTGGCTCTAAAATACTCCTGATATCCACAACAGGAGGCTCTGTGCACACAATGGAGCCTTTGTTCATGACATTTACCCCGTGCATCATTTCATTCTACCATTGTGCACAGTAGAAAATCAATAAAAAACTACAAAATTGTATGATTTTGACTCCAAATGGAGTAGTTGTGTTATAATAATGAAATATGATCAAGTAGATAACAAATAAGATCAATAACAACGTAAATAAGATAATAAAAAAGAATCCAAAGTGAAGTACCGGGTCTGTCGGGTAAAAGAGGTTAATGAAATGCCCGGTGCGTTGCATGTAGAAGAAGAATGAGGAAAGTCTGAAATGGCATCCATCCATACATCCATCCATTTTGGAAAAGAAATATTACCTGAAGTTGATCATTCTTTTGGAAACTCGCCAAACAAGATATCTGGATTCAAAGGGAAGACTTCTAAAAAAAAAAAAACCTAAAGAAAAGGAAGTCAGGCGCTGACAAATGAATCACTCTGTATCTTTAAAATATGGAGTATAAAAGTGTCATGAGTTTGTTAAAGACCTAAATTATCTTTTACCTTGAAAACCACCCACACACTTCCTGCTGTCTGTCGTTTGGTGAAAGTCGTCGTCACATTTTAATGGAATAAGAGAGAAGATGGATGGAGGAGAGCAGCGGGGAGGAAGTGAGAACGAGGTTAGGCTGGAAGGTTCATAAATTCACAGCTGTAGTGGACAAAATATTAACGACAGGTAGCGATATGATATCATATAGACTCTTTGAAGTGACCGTAGAGCTGAATCATCGTTCTGTAACTTGCAGGACTTCAGGGCTGCGTTATTACAGTGTTTCTTAGAATATTGCTCTCACAGCGATATGTGTCATTGTCAAATACCGCTGCTCAGTCAGTGGCCCTAAGCTTCAAACTATGACGCTCTACGTATCGCTCTAACGTCAGTTTTGGACGGCGATAATTCAATACGCTCCTTACCTGCATAGTGTATTTTCAAAATAAACTTCCGTTTTCACTCAGTTAGCGTTAGGAAACTATCGTGGTTGACGTTAACTTCACTGATTAAGAAGTCACGTGACGAAATAAGTAGGGCTGTCAATCTATTAAAATATTTTATCAGGATTAATCCCAAATTAATCGCACATGTTTTTATCTGTTCAAAATGTACCTTAAAGGGAGATTTGTCAAGAATCTAACACTCTTATGGGAGTTGGCAAATATGCTGCTTTATGCAAAATGTATGTATATATTTATTATTGTAAATCAATTAACAACACAAAACAATGACAGATATTGTCCAGAAACCCTCACAGGTACTGCATTTAGCATACAACAATATGCTCAAATCATAACATGGCAAACTGCAGCCCAACAGGCAACAACAGCTGTCAGTGTGTCAGTGTGCTGACTTGACTATGACTTGCCCCAAACTGCATGTGATTATCATAAAGTGGGCATGTCTGTAAAGGGGAGACTCGTGGGTACCCATAGAACCCATTTTCATTCACATATCTGGGGGTCAGAGGTCAAGGGACCCCTTTGAAAATGGCAATGACAGTTATTCCTCGCCAAAAATTTAGCATAAGTTTGGAGCGTTATTTAACCTCCTTCATGACAAGCTAGTATGACATGGTTGGTACTAATGGATTCATAAGGTTTCTAGTTTCATATGATACCAGTATCAGTATATTTTTCCCTGCCCTTCTTTCGGACTTTTTTTGGACAATTTTTAGACATTCTTTGGACATTTATTTCGGACATTTTATCAGACATTTTATCGGACATTTTATCGGACATTTTCCATAATTTTTTTTTGCTTTGTTCAGATATTTTTATATTATAACGGACATTTTCCGTACTTTTTTTTTAACTTTTTTTCATTTCATTTTATTGGACATTTTCCATACTTTTGTCTAGTTTTCGGACATTTTTCAGACATTTTTTGATCAATTTTTTAGGACCCAATGAATTCCTTAATTTTGATATCTTCCCTCTAGCTTTAAAACTGAGCCTGCTACAACCTAAAAACCTCAAGTTGCGTTAACGCGTAAAAGAAATTAGTGGCGTTAAAACTAATTTGCGTTAACACGTTGTTATCGCGTTAACTTTGGCAGCCCTAGAAATAATTAACAGTTACTTTTGGTTTCACCCGAGCCACAAACAGCAGAACCCTGGCTGAAAGTCCTGTGTTAGTTCCACATGTCCTCACACAATGGTTCGTATATCTTATGAAAAAGTTGCTCCTCGTTCGTTCGTTTTCCTACTAACATCCAGCAACACGTGTCAAGTTCCGCTCGTTACATGTGTACAGTCTTTTCAAAATAAACTTCCGTCTTCACAGGAAACAACTCTTTCGGTTTGGACGACAAAACTACTTGGTTATGTTTAGGAAAAGATCGTGGTTTGGCTTAAAATAACTAGATAAACGGTTGTAAATATCTGTCAAATGTGGAGGGGAACCAGACGCAATCTGCCAGAACAAATAAATTATGAGCTTGCAGATTCGTCTGGCAAAATTAAAAGTAAACTTAATTTCTAGGAAACATGGACACCATGCTGCTGCTGCTGCTAAACATCTTTCAAATTTATAACCAGTCACCAAAAGCAACGTCCCCATTTCCGGAGGTCTATATTTAGTTTTGTATACAGACCTCAGGTGCAAAACGAGATTCAAAACAGCAGCAGGTTTGTTTGATTTGTACCAAAGATGCAGCTGCTGCTTCGTCTCTTTCTCTGCTCTCTTAACATTTCTCACTTTATCGGCACATGTGCTCCCCGGAAGGAAAATGTCAATATAAAAACCCACCGAGCAGTAAAGAGCACGCTGAGTCTGTTTAGCGCAGCTCGACACATGTTTAATAAAGGAGAGGTGAGCGGGTGAACTGTGGATGTAACTTTATTCTTCAATAAAAAGCACTGAATAAAAGAGCTGAATGTGCTGGACAGTAACTGGACTTCTGCTGGTGAATCACTCCTCAGGTTCTCCGTACAGAGACGAGATCACTCTGGGGATCCTACAGCTGCAGGAGAGCAACAGGCTGGAGATCCTGAAGAGACGCTGGTGGGAGGGAGGACAGTGTCCCAAAGAGGAGGACCACCGAGCCAAAGGTGGGTGTCACACAGCACGGCCTTCATACTCATACTCGCCAACCTAGAGACTTCAAAAATAGGGAGAATTTCAAAATGAAAGTTGGGGATCTGGTGGTCCTCCCGCAGAAAAATTAGAGTTTCGGAGACTTTGTTTGCTGCATTCTGGTGACTTTAAAAGAAGGAAAATAACAAAACAATAAGTACACTGCAGGGATAGGGAATGAGTCCTTACCCCAAGTGAAGGAGTTCAAGTACCTCAGGGTCTTGTTCGCGAGTGAGGGGACTATGGAACGTGAGATTGGCCGGAGAATCGGAGCAGCGGGGGCGGTATTGCATTCGCTTTACCGCACCGTTGTGACGAAAAGAGAGCTGAGCGGGAAGGCCGGTAGGTCAATCTTCGTTCCTACTCTCACCTATGGTCATGAGGGCTGGGTGATGACCCAAGGAACTAGATCGCTGGTACAAGTGGCCGAAATGGGTTTTCTCAGGAGCGTGGCTGGCGTCTCCCTTAGAGATAGGGTGAGAAGCTCAGTCATCCGTGAGGGACTCGGAGTAGAGCCGCTACTCCTTTGCGTTGAAAGGAGCCAGCTGAGGTGGTTCGGGCATCTAGTAAGGATGCCCCCTGGGCGCCTCCCTAGAGAGGTGTTCCAGGCACGACCAGCTGGGAGGAGGCCACAGGGAAGACCCAGGACTAGGTGGAGAGATTATATCTCCACACTGGCCTGGGAACGCCTCGGGATCCCTCAGTCAGAGCTGGTTAATGTGGCCCGGGAAAGGGAAGTTTGGGGTCCCCTGCTGGAGCTGTTGCCCCCGCGACCCGATCCCGGATAAGCGGTTGAAGATGAGTGATGAGTGAGTGAGTGAAGTACATTGCAACAGCAGTTAAACTGGAATCAATAAAAGCGGTAACTTCCTTCTACCTCCACATAGACTCAAATCATCTTCTGGGAATCATGAATGTTTTTACAAAAATGTCTTCTTGTTTTTGACTTGCTTTTATGTTTTCATGAGGTGTGAAATAAGACATAAAACATAACACTCTATCATTTCATCATCCAATTCCATCTTGTTTTTCTGTCTCTTGTCTGTCTTTTGTCTTCATCGATAATGACGACTATATTTTTTCCTTTTCCATTATTGACCCACAAACATGTTTTTTTCTCCGTGATGTGTCTGACTGTAACAAGATGAGACAGTTTCTGTTCATCGATCGTCTCACTTCAGATCATGTTTTTAGAAGCCGATCGTAATGGGAGTCTGAGTATTGATCAGCTGCTCTGTCATCAGTTCTAACAGCTTTCTTCATTCCCAGAGCACAGACAAATAATGACACACGGCAACATCATTTGTGTGTGAAGCCTGAGACATTCAAGCCATTAAAATCCTGTTAAGACTCATTAAGACTAATCAAGTGTCTCTTTGTTGCTGATTGCGCAGTACACAGTATATATATATATGTGTGTGCTGCTGTTCCTTTGAGCCCCACGTGTCCTCACAAAGATAGAAAAGTCCATCCATCCATTTTCTTCCGTTTATCCGGGGCCGGGTTGCGGAGGCAGCAGGCTGAGCAGGGTATTCCAGACGTCCCTCTCCACAGCAACGTTTTCCAGCTCTTCCTGGTGGACCCCGAGGCGTTCCCAGGCCAGACCAGATATATAATCTCTCCAGCATGTTCTGGGTCTACCCCGGGGCCGCTTACCAGTTGGACGTGCACGGAAAACCTCCAAAGGAGGCATCCTGACCAGATGTTGAACCACCTCAGCTGGCCCTTTTAGAGGCGAAGGAGCAACGTTTCTACTCCGAGCTCCCTCCTGATGTCTGAGCTCTTCACCTTATCTCCAAGGCTGAGCCCAGCCAGCCCACGGAGGAAGCTCATTTTGGCCGCTCGTATCCGTGATCTCTTTCTTTCGGTCACTACCTAAAGCTCATGACCATAGGTGAGGGTTAGAACGTAGATGGACTGGTAAATCAAGAGGGCTCAGCTCCCTCTTCACCACAGTGGTCCGGTACAGCGCCCCCATAACTGCAGACGCCGCACCGAACCGCCTCTCCATCTCCCGCTCCATTTTTACCTCACTCGTGAACAAGACCCCGAGATACTTAAACTTCCTCGCTTGGGGCAAAGACCCCAAAAGGTCTCCAGAAAGTCCACCGGTTTCCGGCAGAGCACCCTGGCCTCACACTTGGAGGTACTGACTCTCACCCCGACCGCTTCACACTCGGCTGCAAACCGCCCCAGTGTGTGCTGAAGTTCACGGTCTAATGAAGCAAACAGAATCACATCATCTGCAAAGAGCCAATTCTGAGGTCCCCAAAACCGGACACTCTCACCTGGATTTGAGGTACGACAATCGGTCGAAGCCTCCTTTCCAGCACCCTGGAATAAACTTTCCCAGGGAGGCTGAGCATTGTGATAGAAAGGTCCTGTAAGGGGAAATCCTCCAAATTAAAAGCATTTTTAGTCCTTTCTCTGAAAAAAGGAGTGGGTGTATAATGAGACGTTGTGTTGGTTGTTATGAGCTCAAGTGTTTCT
Source organism: Hozukius guyotensis (assembly GCA_916700995.1). Taxonomy (NCBI): domain Eukaryota; kingdom Metazoa; phylum Chordata; class Actinopteri; order Perciformes; family Sebastidae; genus Hozukius; species Hozukius guyotensis. The sequence goes on along the minus strand of CAKALU010062447.1, from coordinate 8,308 downwards.
AAAAGATTTTCTGTTCTTTTTTTCATATTTTTGTTCTCTTTTTATCAGAGAGTTAACTGTGTAAAGAGACTGAAAACACACGGAGTAGCTTTTGATCAGTTATTCCTTTTACACACTGAGATGGAGCTCATCATTAATTCTGTGTTTTAATAATTTATTTGCAAGAAAATAAGAACTGTAAAAAAAAAGGAAAAAGATATAAAACGATTTTTAGACAAAAATGAATGATGTTACATACCTGGTTACAAACCTAATTAAACTAATTTCAAACATTTCAACATTCGTACGGACGTATCCTCATTATGTCTGGGAAATATATTGATATTATATCAACAGGGCTGTAGGACTCAAGTCCACTTTTTTGAAGTCTTGCACTTGTCTTGGACTCTTTTTTTTTTTTAGGGATGCACCGATACCAATACAGGTTGAAATAGCTGGATTGGATATCGGTGACAATGGGCCTTCAACTCAATTTTATGTTTATATAATATATACATTACATACTGGAATTTTAATTCCTGTTTAAATTTTGACCAATTTGTTGTTGCATTAAAAATATTTACACTTAATTGTTATTCCTGTTAATTTTGAAGATCTTTTTACAAAGTTGCTGGTGTACGATTTATTATTTTAATAATAAATAAAAATTCTGTTAATTTTGAAGATTTTTTTACCAAGTTACTGGTGTATGATTTATTATTTTAATAATAAATAAAAATTCCTTTTAATTTTGACGATATTTTTACCAAGTTACTGGTGTATGATTTATTATTTTAAAAATAAATAAAAACTTTTGTTGATTTTGAAGATTTCTTACCAAGTTGTTGGTGTCAAATTTTTTGATTTAATAATAAATAATAATTCTGTTAATTTTGAAGATTTTTTACCAAGTTACTGGGGTACGATTTATTATTTTAATAATGAATAAGTTCCTTTTTGGACTCGGACTCGTCTTTGTCTCGGGCTCGGCTATTGAGAACTGGTGAAGTTGTTCCTGGGTAAAAAACATAATAATCTCAATAAAAAATGAATTGAAGATGAAAATTAATGAAAATGTAATTGCTTGTGTAATAGGTAAGGGATAATGTACAGCAAGGGGTCTCTCATCGCCCTGTCGGGGGTTTCTTTGACAACAATGACCCGCTAGCTGTACATTATCCCGCTTATTACACGGCTAATTACTGAAGAAATCAATGATTTGACACAAAAACGGTCCGCCAGAGTCCGACATCAGAACTGCGCCCATAGCAACGGTCTGTTATACATAGCAACGGTCTGTTATACATAGCAACGGTCTGCTATACACAGCAATGGTCTGCTATACATAGCAACGGTCTGCTATACATACTGTAGCAACGGTCTGGTATACATAGCAACGGTCTTCTATGAGGAAATAGCAGACCGTAGAACGCCGTGATTGACCAATCAGAATAGAGTGTTCAACAAAGCCGTGTAATAATATTATATTATCACTCTGCTGTACGTCACTCTGTGTGTCTCAGGTCTCGGCATGGAGAACATCGGGGGGATTTTTGTGGTCCTGATCTGCGGCCTCATCATCGCCGTCTTCGTGGCCATCATGGAGTTCCTGTGGTCGACGCGTCGCAGCGCAGAGACGGACGAGGTAAACCTTCATCATCATCCACCTCCTCCTCCTCCTCTTCCTCTCTCGTCCTCCTCCTCCTGCCCCGCCCCCGGCCTCAACCTCAGCTCAAACACCTCAGTAGGTCATCCGCCTGTGTGTGCGTGTGTGTGTGCGTGTGCATGCGTGCGTGCGTGTGATAGAGACACTTGTTTTTTTATGTTGTGCTGTCTTGAATTGTCTTGTTAGTGAACCTCTTTCATCAGTTTAAAGGATAACTTTGGTATTTTTCAACCTGGACCCTATTATCTCATGTTTTTTTTCCCGAGCTGTAATGTAATCATTTGGGGCAACCTGGTACCGTCAGTTTACGTCCACTAACGGTGCTTGTTTTTGCCACTGACAGGCTCAGATTGTTGTTATAAGTGTCTAAATGGAAGAAAGTAAAAACTTGATTTGTGTCTAGAAACGTATAATTCCTGACGGAAAATGAAAAATTCGATATGCAAAACACCTGTTGGAAAAAAATAAAAATAAAAAATGGGATTTAGAGTCTCACACTTTGCTGTATATCAATTTTGCTATTTAGGATGTGAAAACTGCTCAAATAACTTGCAGCACTCGTGCACATGCACGTTCGTCCTCGTGCAAAACTATTGATTAATGCGGCGTTAAAAAGAAGAAGCCGAAGACACGTCACTGCTAATAAAACCATTTAAATTCCATCCCGACCAGGACGCCGTGGTTCGTCTCTCTCCACATATCTGTATTCTAGCAGTCGGTCGTCTTCGGTCTGTGTTCATTCGTTCGTCCTCTGCAGATACAGGTTTTGACTTCTATTTGCTCTTCATTTATCTGTCATTTATTTGACTTTCTGTCTCGACTGTTTTTTTTAAAGGACAGATTATAGGACGAATTCACACACACGGATAAAAACATCCAGAGTGGAACGGGTTCACTTCACACATTCACTCTCTCTCCTGCAGCAATTTCTGGGTTGATACCGTTTGTTACACAGATCTGGTAATAAATTGAACCAACCACATTAAGACACCAAGACCTTGAGGAACACCATAGAAAAAGCCATGCTGTGATTTGTGATCAAAAACTTTTGATATTTTGGAGATTTCTGCAAGAATTGCTTTTTTTTTGGCGATTGAATGGCGAGCACTTCTGTTGTGTAAACTGCTCAGAAACCCCCTATTGTCAATCTAGCTAGGAAAGCCATCTATCCTCTGAATGCTCTAGGTCTCTAGTTTGTGGCTGTAAAGTTTCATGAGGCTGTGATTATCCTAGAGGTCACCACAGGTCATTTTATACAGTGAGGTCAAGTAATTCAAGACTGTTTAGAGACCCCAGTATGCAGAAATATTCAAATACACCATTTTAGAATAGGAGAAAATAACACATTTATATTACATGTGATTATCATAAAGTGGGCATGTCTGTAAAGGGGAGACTCGTGGGTACCCATAGAACCCATTTTCATTCACATTTCTGGAGGTCAGAGGTCAAGGGACCCCTTTGAAAATGGCCATGCCAGTTTTTCCTCGCTTAAATTTAGCCCAAATTTGAAGCGTTATTTAACCTCCTTCCCGACATGGTTGGTATAAAAGGATTCCTGAGGTTTTCTAGTACCTAGTAGAGCCTCTGAAAGACAGCAAAGACAGTCAGGATTGCCCGTTAGAGGTGTTTTTAAAGCTGCACCTGTAGCAACGCGTCTCAGTGTGAGTGTGAATGTAACAAATAAGTGAATGTATTAATATATATATATATATATATATATATATAATAAATATATATTTTTAAGTAAGAAGACAGAAGGAAGGTAAACATCATATTTTCAGTATTATTGATAAAAACAAAACCCCTTGTTCTCTGTCTCCGTCTGTGTCTCTCAGGTCTCTGTTTGTCAGGAGATGCTGACAGAGTTTCGAAACGCCGTCTCCTGTAAGAAGAGCTCTCGCTCTCGACGCCGCCGGCCTCTGAGCAGCGCCGGCGGCGGAGTCCTGCGTCACCCGTCCCGCCTGGCTCTGGCCACCCCGCGGCCCATCCGCCTGGTCCGCGAGATGCGTCTCAGCAACGGCAAACTGTACAGCGGCACCGGCTCGCTGACAGGCGGGCTGGGAGGAGGAGGATGCCCCGATTTGGGCCCGGGGCCACAGAGGCTCCTGGAGGACCCGTTAGGCGTCAACGCCACGCCTCCCGCCCCTCCTCCGGTGTCGGCCCTGGTGGGTCCTCCCGCTCCGCTGCGCAGTTTCCTGCAGGGCTGCAGCCACGTGCGCATCTGCCAGGAGTGCCGGCGGATCCAGAGCCTGAGGCCGGCCACACTCACGCCTCCGCCGCCTCCTCCCCCGTCCTCATCCTCCTCCGCGTCCTCCTGCTCTCGGATCCATCCCCCCGTGGTGACGCCGGGTCACCACCTCCGCCACAACCCCCACCACCACATGCACTACCACCACGGCTCCATGTCGCTGCCCCGCCTCCCACCGCCGCCTCCTCCGCTCTCGGCGGACAGAGCCGACAGCGACGGGGGCGGGGGGACGGCAAGCCCGGGGCAGGCCAATACCAAACCCCTGCCACCGCCCCGGCCACTGCCTCCCCCCAAGACGCCAACACGTCCGCCGACAGACTTACTGGTGGGGCACAACTGAGCGGTGTGTCATCAGAGGGGTCAAAACTATTTTAAACTATCAGTGAACTTTTTGGCTCCAACGACACAACTCGATCAGTCCAAACCGGCCTATCAGCGGGGGTGGATGGAAGAAACCATTTTGACCAGTTTGTAGGGCCATTCATACCGGTACCCTTCCACAGGGATGGACGGATTAAACCACACTGACCATATACGCGGGGGAGGGGATAAATCTAACGTCACACTTTGGATTAAACCAGCTGAGGTGCTCAGAGTCTTTGGATTGCAGCGCTGCAGAGGACGGACAAACAGGAAGTGGCTGCCAAATGGACGCCATCCTGGGGTGGCCTCTTGCCTCGGCCAATCATCACGCTTCGTGCCAAGTGAGGAGGACTCTTTCTCTTACTGTTTGAATACTGAACCAGGTGTTTGTATATGTAGAAGGAGACACACACACACACACACACACACACGGTAGCAGAGCAGCTGTACAGCTATCACGGTCATCTGTCAGTCATGTGGACGTCTCTGGAGGATGTAGCTCTTAACAACCATGTCGCTGTTTGTGCAGACGTCTGGAAAAAACGACCGATTGAACGGTGCTTGTGAGCCACAAACAGACGCAATCGATACTCACCTGAAGTGTACGAAGCTGTGCTGAGCCAGTTCTTCTTCTCGTCCATGCAGCGTCCAGTTCACCGAGTAAAACATAACGAGACGTCCTAAAGTGTGAAACTAGGAAGGAACAGGAAGGAGGCAAAGCAAACGTTTCCTCTCCATTATTTTTGTATGAAAAGTCGGTTAAACTGTCGACTGGATCTTTGTTGGTCAGCCAATCAGAAACTAGTATCAGTGACGTACTTATTTTAAGCCCAACCGTGATGAACAGTGGTTTTGTTGCCTAAACTGCAACCACTAAAGACGTTAAATGACACGTGAAAGCCGTTTCACATTATTAACCGCGTGCCGTGATCGCCAAAAAACTTAAAATGCGTTATCATGGCGTGCTTTTTTATACGCCTTCCCCATGAGATCAGGTTGCATGAATAGTTTCCAAACCAAACTTCTGTTGAATGACAAACTTAATCAGCTAAATTTCAGGTCAAACTGCAAAAGCGCTGGAGCTTATTCCCCAATTCCAAAACCAGGCCAAACCTAGCAGCCGTATCTGGACCAGAGTGCCACAACACAGCCAAGTGTGCTGACACTGTTTTTGGTGAATCAGACGCCAACCGTTCGAAAATTATTAGGGTGTTATTTTCTCACAAAGTATACGATTTTTAATTTCATAAATAACTGTATTCATTATAATATAAATAAACAGTTTGGTCCCTGATATTGTTTTCTTAAAAGTGTTTAGTCAGTTTCACTAAAATGTACACTTTTATTAACAAAAAAGTTTGGCCGGGCAGATGAAAAAGTGTGAGAAAGGTGGTGAAAAATGTATTTAAATTTATTTATTTATTTGTTCATTGTTACCTCAATGCAGAAAATTAGGAAGGGCGCCCACCGGCATTTTTTTTTAAAATTATTTTTATTTATTTTATTTTATTTTTTTAGATGCCGACCAGCCAAAAGCTGGTGCCCTAGGCGACCGCCTATATGACCTATGCCTTAAGCCGACCTTGTGTATATCGTATTCTAATTTCTCTTCTAAAATGCGAATTGGTAGCTATTGTGACAATTTCAAGGTTTTAAGTGGAGCACACCATCTTAAGTTATTTTTAGGGCTGTCAATCGATTAAAATCGCAAATTAATCACACGTTTTTTATCTGTTCAAAATGTAATTTAAAGGGAGATTTGTCAAGTATTTAATACTCTTATCAACATGGGAGAGGACAAATATGCTGCTTTATGCAAATGTATGTATATATTTATTATTAAAAATTAATTAACAACACAAATCAATGACAGATATAGGTACTGCATTTAGCATAAAACAATATGCTCAAATCATAACATGGCAAACTGCAGCCCAACAGGCAACAACAGCTGTCAGTGTGTCAGTGTGCTGACTTGACTATGACTTGCCCCAAACTGCATGTGATTATCATAAAGTGGGCATGTCTGTAAAGGGGAGACTCGTGGGTACCCAGAGAACCCATTTACATTCATATATCTGGAGGTCAGAGGTCAAGGGACCCCTGTGAAAATGAACATGACAGTTTTTCCTCGCCAAAATTTAGCGTAAGTTCGGAGCATTATTTAACCTCCTTCATGACAAGCTAGTATGACATGGTTGGTACCGATGGATTCATTAGGTTTTCTAGTTTCATATGATACCAGTATCTCAGACTTTAAAACCACTAAAACCTAAATGTTGCGTTAAAGAAATTAGTGGCGTTAAAATGAAGTTGCGTTATTAAAAAAGCACCTTTCTCCGATACAATATTTTTGATTCAGTCCCTCAAAAGAGAGGAACTCCCTCACTACAGCTGTGTATACTTTAGGTGAGTATTAAAGCAGTTTTTTTAACAGACAAGTACTGCACACACACATTCACAACTTGGAGGGCAAACTGCAACAGAAAAAAAACAACTAAATTTGTGATTGTAATTTCCTTCCTGTGTCCAATCGGAGTTTTGTATATTTTTTTTTATTTCTTTTCTCTTTTTCATGGAGTCCTTTGAGCTCTTTAAAACTGATGTCATGCCGATTCGATCACCACACTGTGATGTCAGAGTTCAAAAGTTACCTGTCAGCTGCCGGCGTTTCTCCAGCATCCACACATCGACTCATCACATCGACGGATTACTCGATATAAGTGGTGATATTGTCAGTTCCACATGTACTTGCTTTACAGACGCCTGCCTGCAGGAACAAAAAGGAGCCAAAAGTGAAAAAGATTTTTTTTATTGAAACCTTGTTTTTTTTTTTATTTCAGATCAGTGCCTGTAGTTTTTGTTTGTTTTATTATTTATCATAGAAACTGTTTTAGAAATCGAGCCAGCAGCGTCCGAGATAAGAAATTGTTGATGAAAATGAGGAAAAAAACGCACAGGAATGTCGATGTAAAATGTGACTTTGTGTGAGTGTGAATGAGCGACAATACAGAGTGAATCCTGTCCAACGTGTCATCATATTGTCCAACGTTTTATTTCAGTTTGTTTTCTGCTCCTTTACTCAGAATTTGTACCAGCAGTGCTCAGCTCATCAGTAGGACAGAGACGACAGACGGATATTATTCTGATGGTTCTATTGTTATCATTATTATTGATATTGACGTGTGGGGTGACTGTAGGGGACCAGCCCTCTGATGTTCAATATATAGACACACGTTTGGAATAAAAAAAAACAGTCAATGTACCAAAAACTCTGCTGCTGGTGATGGTTTTATTCATCTGACCCGCTGACCTTTGACCTTTCCTTTAAACAGTCCACACAGGTGTGTTCAGGTGTCCTGGAGGATGAGACATCGAGAGGCTGAAAAGAATCTACTGATTTATATATTTTACACAATTTATTCATATGTTTGTGTGTTTTTATTTGATATTGAACATGCAGCTCCACAGTCTGTTACATGTTACTAATATTTAGGACCAAATCTTGATTAATTGTTTTATTTATTTTATTTATTTTATTTATTTTATTTACGATTTATAATCATGTTAGCTGGTCACATTCTTTCTCTTTTTTATGTTTTTTTTCATTATAATTATTATTATTTTTAGAGTTTCTGGGATTTTGTCCTCCATCTTTTGTATTTTTTATATTTTCAAGTCGGGTGGTGGTCTTTTAGTTTGTAGTTTTTTTCAGTTTTGTTTAGGTTTTCTTTTAGTATTTTATTTTTTGCTGTTTCTTAGTAGTTTTCTTTATTAAGATTTGTTTAGTTTATGTATTTTTAGTTGTGTGTGCTTTTGTTTTGTCTTGTTAGCTCTTTTGTTGTTGTTTGTTCTGTTTACTTTTTCTTTTAGGTTTTTTTTTGCAGCTTCTTACCAGGTTTAAGTTTTATTTAGTTTTTATATCATTTTGCTTTTTATGTGTTTGTTTGTGTATGTTTGGGGTTTGTTTAATTTGTGTTTGTTGTTTTTGTATTTGTTTTAGTAGTTTTCTTTTTTTGTTTTTTGTAGTTTTTTTTGCAGTTTCTTCT
>CAKALU010062444.1:5636-16496 GCA_916700995.1 Hozukius guyotensis | reverse complement strand
CTATCTCCAGGAGGCTCCAGGAGGTAGTAATCTAACCACTGTCCCAGAAGGTACCACTCTAACTCCAGGAGGTAGTAATCTAACCACTGTCCCAGAAGGTACTACTCTAACTCCAGGAGGTAGTAATCTAACCACTGTCCCAGAAGGTACTACTCTATCTCCAGGAGGTACTAATCTAATCACTGTCCCAGAAGATACTACTCTAACTCCAGGAGGTACTAATCTAATCACTGTCCCAGAAGGTACTACTCTATCTCCAGGAGGTACTAATCTAACCACTGTACCAGAAGGTACTACTCTAACTCCAGGAGGTACTAATCTAATCACTGTCCCAGAAGGTACTACTCTATCTCCAGGAGGTACTAATCTAACCACTGTACCAGAAGGTACTACTCTAACTCCAGGAGGTACTAATCTAATCACTGTCCCAGAAGGTACTACTCTATCTCCAGGAGGTACTAATCTAATCACTGTCCCAGGAGGTACTAATCTAATCACTGTCCCAGAAGGTACTACTCTATCTCCAGGAGGTACTAATCTAATCACTGTCCCAGAAGGTACTACTCTAACTCCAGGAGGTACTAATCTAATCACTGTCCCAGAAGGTACTACTCTATCTCCAGGAGGTACTAATCTAACCACTGTCTCAGAAGGTACTACTCTAACTCCAGGAGGTACTAATCTAACCACTGTCTCAGAAGGTACTACTCTATCTCCAGGTGGTAGTAATGTAATCACTGTCCCAGAAGGTACTACTCTATCTCCAGGTGGTAGTAATGTAATCACTGTCCCAGAAGGTACTACTCTAACTCCAGGAGGTAGTAATCTAACCACTGTCCCAGAAGGTACTACTCTAACTCCAGGAGGTAGTAATCTAACCACTGTCCCAGAAGGTACCACTCTATCTCCAGGAGGTAGTAATCTAACCACTGTCCCAGAAGGTACCACTCTAACTCCAGGAGGTAGTAATCTAACCACTGTCCCAGAAGGTACCACTCTAACTCCAGGAGGTAGTAATCTAACCACTGTCCCAGAAGGTACTACTCTATCTCCAGGAGGTAGTAATCTAACCACTGTCCCAGAAGGTACTACTCTAACTCCAGGAGGTAGTAATCTAACCACTGTCCCAGAAGGTACTACTCTATCTCCAGGAGGTACTAATCTAACCACTGTCCCAGAAGGTACTACTCTATCTCCAGGAGGTACTAATCTAACTCCAGGAGGTACTAATCTGTCCCAGAAGGTATGAGGACGAGATAAATTCCACAAAGATAGCCTAAAAGCGCCGAAGATACTATATCTATCACGGTGGTATCGGATCGGTACTCGGTATCGGCCGGTACCTCAAGTCCAAGTATCAGATTCGTTATCGGGAAGGAAGACATGGTATCAGGACATCTCTAGATAACAGATTCAGTAAAAGGATGCATGAAAAATGTGTTTCCTGTCTCAGCTCACCAGTCCGGAGGATTTAGAGAAGCTGGCGGCGAGCACTCAGATTCTGACCTCCAAACCTGAAGAGCTGACGGCTGAAAACATCACGGCAGCAGCTCAGATCGCCAACACGCTGCTGCTGTCGCCGAACGCCACCGAGGTACGAACCACAGAACTGAGGAACTATGATATACTGCTGTGTATACTACTATGATGTAGTCATGTCGTGTTAATGTTTCAGAGTGTCCGGGTGTCAGCGGTAGCAACCGTCAGCCAGCTGCTGAACGCCAGCACGCCGGACGGTGGCGAGGAAGACAACGCTACGCTGGGGTAAACACCATCGCACCACCAGTTCAGGCTTTGATTTCAACTTTAAGATGACGTCTTCTATATATTTATATCTACAGCCTGACGGTGACCCTGGACCAGCTCTCGGTCAACCTCAGCCTCAGTGTCGGCGCGTCCCGGTCTCAGGTGGTTCAACCGAACCTGGTGGTCCAGTCGGCTCAGATCCCTGCAGCCGACACTCAGGGGGTCCAGTTCACGTCTCTCTCAGGTCAGGGTCGTTTCTAACTGATGATTCGGACCTGGTTTTATCCGACCAGAACCGTAGTTCAGAAGGTTTAGAAGGTTTAGAAATATAAACTAAATAAAATTAAAAAAATAAAACCTTGACAAATAAATAAAAATAAAATTGATAAAATAAATAAAAAATAAATAAAATAAAAAAGACAAATAATTAAAAATAAACAAATTCAATAAATAAAAAAATAAAAAAACCAACGACAAATTAAAAATAAACAAACCAAAATAAAAAAACGACAAATAATACAAAATTAAATAAAAACGACTAAATAAATAAATATAAACTAAATAAAATAAATAATATAAAATAATGACAAATAATTAACAATAAACTAAATTAAATAAATTAAAAACAATAACATAAAAACGACAACTAATTAAAAATAAACTAAATAAAATAAATTTAAAAAATATATATATATTTTTATTAAAATTAAGACTCAAACAGATGGAATAGTAATAATAGAAATAGTGTGCCCTTCTAGTTTTATCTGATCTTGTGTCCTGCTACAGGTCTGAGAGAGTCTACATTATGTCCAGGTTATTGGAGGTGGTTCAGTTTAATTAGTCCAAAGTCCACATGGAGGTGCTGCTGTGGTGTTATTTAATCTGCTGGATAAAACAGTAAAGCTTTTTATGGTTTTATGATTATTCAGCTTTGTGTCCTGCTCTGTTTGGTCTCTTTGTTCTTCTCGTCTTCTTCATTTAAACACCAGTAACAATATTATTATATCTGATGTCCAACGCGAGTAAACGTCCATAAATTCCCTTGGAAATCAAAGAAAACAGACGCTTAATAGAAGCTTTCCTCAGTAATCTAAGACATGAACGCAGTATCACACCAGCTTGATCAAAGTGAAACAGAAGTAATGTGTAGATAATAAAAGCCTCGGTACTCACCAGATGATGCAGCGTTGTCTTGATGTGGAGGTCCTACGGGAGCCTGAAAGAGACAAAAATAATAAACATTTAATTCATACGTTCACTATTCTGTAAACAAACATCTCAAAGATATCGGAGCATCGTGTGTCGTCGTCTTTAGAAGTTAAACTCTGTTTCTCTGTAGGAACGTCTGGCAGCTTCGTAGCCGACCGCATTCAGCTGAACACCAACACGTCAACGGTCGTGGTGGAAAACGGGTTCATAGCCGACGCCGTGGTCTACGTACGATTCCCACCAGGTGAGGTTTCTACTGGGTGGTTGACTGTAAACGTTATTTTAGTAATAAACTACCCGTAGTTTCACCTGATGTTCTCCACAAAGTTCTTCCATGTTCTACTAATAAGAACGTAAATGTGTTTCTCTGGTGAAGACGAAGCGTTCGGCGTTCGTCAGAAGCCGGCGAACGTCTCGCTGGGCTTCGTCCTCTACCAGAACGATCGTTTCTTCAGGTCGAGGCGCTACAGGCCGCGGCGGACCACCATCAGGGTCCTGTCGGCCACCGTCCAAGGTCAGGGGCGCCGCGTGGTGCCGCAATACGTGGAGATGCTGTTCAGACCAACGGTAAGAAGCCTAGTTAAGCTAGTTAGCTCGCTAACTTGTCTGTGTAGCTTTTTAGTGACTAATAAGGATAGAGTTGTAGATGTTGTATCTGCTGCTGTTTCAGGTGATGAACGGGACGTCTCTGTTCGACTTCGCTTGTGTTTTCTGGGACTACGATCTGCAGGACTGGAGCACCGCCGGCTGCTCTAAAGGAAACGCTTCAGACGGACTCCTCCGGTGTTTCTGTAACCACACCACCAACTTCGCCGCTCTCTGGGTGAACAAACTCTGCACCGACATGTTGACGAGTTTAACGCCAAACTGACGTTTTATCGGAACTGAACTAATGATTGTGTGTTTCTGTTTCAGTCGTTCAGAGCGAACTATGAATACGCTGAAGCCCTCGGCGCCATTTCTGTTGTCGGACTTTCTTTTTCTATTCTGGGTTTGATCGTTACGATAATTTACTACCTTAAAGTCAAGTAAGACCACGTTAAGTTATAGATTATATTTATGGAGCTGCTAGCGTGAGTACTTTTCCTACTCTAAATGATCTCAATACTTCCTCCATCTTTAGCTTTCAGATGAACTGTTTTGAGAAAAAGGACGACGACGAGGACAAAGTCAAGGACTCCCACATCGCTCTGCTGTCTATCTGCTTCAGCCTGCTGGCCTTCATCATCACCTTCGTCATCGGAGTCGGAAACTCCAGCAGACGGGACGCTCCGGTGGAGGTCGACACCCGAACCAACGCCATCCTGGACTCCGATGAACACGTGGAGCCAGACGGAGGCTCGTGTTCGGCGGTGGCAGCTCTGCTTCACTTCTTCCTGTTAGCCACCTTCGTGTGGAACAGCGTTTACGGCACTGTGATGCTGTGGGTCAAGGAGCATAGTCTTCCTGCGTTTTGGAGGCCACTCAGCTTCGCCGTAGGATGGGGTACGAGGTTCAACAAACCACAACCAAACACTCAGAAAAATAATCCAACCCAGACTGAGAGTCTGCAGCCATGCTAGCAGCTCTGTGCTTTGAGCTAAATGCTAACATCAGCATGCTAACACAATGGTTCTTAATTTAGCATGTTAGCATGCAGCTAAGTCCAGCGGAGGCTGATGAATGTCATCAGTTCTGCAGCTATTTGGTCATAAACCAAAGTTGTTGTTGTCCAACTTTCAACTTTAGATACATATTTCGGTGGTGGGAGAAACCGGGGAACCCGGAGTAAACCCACGCGAACACGGGGAGAACATGGTGCCAGTGCTAACCACTGCACCACCGTGCCGCCCTGGTCAAAACCAAAGTTGTTGTTGTTCGACTTTCGGCTGCTCCCGTAAGGGGTCGCCACACCCGGGGTAAACCCACGTGAACACGGGGAGAACATACAAACTCGAATTGTTCAAACCCGGCACCTTCTTAACGTGAGGCGCCAGTCTTAACCACTGCACCACCTTGCACCCGGCTGGGGGGGGATACATGTTTTGGTGGTGGGAGAAACCGGGGAACCCGGAGAAAACCCACGCGAACACGGGGAGAACATGGTGCCAGTGCTAACCACAGCACCACCGTGCCGCCCTGGTCATAAACCAAAGTTCCAGCGTATCATCTGATTTGGCGTAGGTTTTACGCCGGATGCCCTTCCTGACGCAACCACCATTCACAGAGCCCTGGGGGGGGATACATCTTTTGGTGGTGGGAGAAACCGGAGAACCCGGAGTAAACCCACGCGGATTATCTGATTTGGTATAGGTTTTACACCAGATGCCCTCCCTGATGCAACCCACCAACCCACAATATTTTTACTTTCTGTGTTGTCTCAGGAGTCCCGGCCGCCATCATGGCGATCACACTGGGCGCCACCTACAGCGTGGACGAGCCCCTGGGATACCGACAGGAGGAGTTGTGCGTCCATTACTGTTATTATTCATTCAATAGTATATCATCTGTGAGACGTCTAGTTTTAATCTGAACTCGGTTGTTTTCTTTGTTAGTTGCTGGCTCGCCGCTCTGGACCAGAACAAACGGTTCCACTTTGGGAAGCCCATGTTTTGGGGTTTCCTGCTTCCTGTCGGTCTGATCCTGATCTACAACATGGTTCTGTTGGTTCTGATCCTGAAAAGGTAACGAGTCCTCATCCGTCCTCTCCTGATTTCACTTTAACAACGTTGTTCTTTAAATATTACGACTTTGTCATCGATATCTTGTTGTAGCATCAAACGGTTTTCGTGGAGGAAGTTCCTCAACAGTTTCTCACTGGTGGTAGTACTGGGTCTGTCCTGGTCTCTGGGGTACCTGGTTCTGGTCACTACCGGACACACCCACCTGGTCTTCAGCATCCTCTTCTGCCTCTGTACAACCACACAGGTGCGTTTTTATCTACCTTTTGTTTAACAGTTTATACTGTTTATTTGTTTGTAAAGGATCAAGTGGCTCCAGCTTCAGGTTCTAAACCTCCAGGTTCTTCATGTTGTTGTTGTTGTTGTTGTTTTCAGGGGGTTCAGATATTCGTCCTCTTCACCGCTAGAGAGAAGTCGTTCAGAGAAGCCGTGTCGTGGTCCGTTAAGAAGGTCTCATCGGTCAACATCCAGCTCAAAGACACAAAGTACAGTCTGCAGAGGAACTGGAGTACGACCGTCTCCGAGAGCTACCAAGACATCAGAGACCTCTTCTACGTCCTACGGAGACCTGAGAGACCTGAATTAGTCCTACCCAGACCTGAGAGACCTCTACTAGTCCTACGGAGACCTGAGAGACCTCTACTAGTCCTACGGAGACCTGAGAGACCTGAACTAGTCCTACGGAGACCTGAGAGACCTGAACTAGTCCACCAAAACCCTGCAGCAACCCGGACCTTCACAATGCAGAGAACTGGAAGCTAACATCGACCTTTAGAGGAACTCCTACCTGTTGATGATGCCTCCTGGACCCCAGAGCAGAAACCACATTTCCCAGAATGCATTGCAGCAGAAGCCAGAAGCCTGGAGTCTGTCTGAGAGAATAAGAACAAAAACACTGATGAATGTTGATTTAAACTGCACTCACTACAAAGTGACTTTCTTTCACAATTTTAACGTATTGGAACTAAATCATTTGACACTTTTTATACTTCTACTTCAATAGTACTAGATTGTACTTAATTTTTAAATTAAAATAAATAAACAATAACGATCTCTTCAAATATGATGATAAGTCATAATAATATCATATTTATAATAATATAGAAAACACTGTAATAAGAGCCATTCTACATTATTTATACTTTTATTTTTTGCTGAAAATACTTTATTTACTTAATTTGAACCCTTTTGACTTATTAATATTGTTATATTTTTGTAATAATATTTCTATATTAATAACAATGTTTGATGTGAAAATGTGAAGTTTTAGTTTAAACTTTTTGAGCAGCTTTGTGACTGAAAGATAGTGATGATATTTGATATATTTACTGTAAATACTGATAACTGATGTACAGTAATAATTCATTAATTAATTAATGAATTATTAAGACTGGTGATTGTTACAGAAGCCTGTTGATCAAACGTGTAACTTTAAATAAAACATCTTTTATTAAAGGAATAATTCCACATGTTATTGTTCAGTCTAAAACTATTCTTTTAATAATCTAAACTGGTTATAAATTGTCTAAACTGGCCTGTTAATGGTCTAAACTGGTACACTGGTAACGGGAACACTGGGATCAGTGAGCCACTAGAGGGCGTCAGAAGACAAACAACTGGTTTCAACCTGCAGCAGAGGAAGTTCATAAACTCATCAAACACACTGAGGTCTCTGTTTAGAGCTGAAACTCATCAACTGTCTGTCAGCAGATATTAATAATAATAATAATAATAATAATAATAATAATAATAATAATAATATATTAATAATAATCTGGTAGATTTGTTGTGTAAATATTGAATTTTCTGCATATTGACTGTTTTCATGTCTTCTTATTTCATCAAATATGAGTTTATAAAACAGGAAACTGAAGACAGATTTACGGCTCGGTTCTGGACGTCGAAGGATTTTAACTGAACCATCGAACACATCAGCTTTTATTATGAAAAAGCAAAGTGAGTCGTTTCCTGTTGAGACGTCGCTAACTGGTCGTCCTGGTGTTGGAGGTGGTGGAGGTGTTCTTACGTCCGGATTGTTCTTACACGTCCGGATTGTTCTTACGCGTCCCGATTGTTCTTACGTGTCCCGATTGTTCTTACGCTTCCGGTTTGTTCTTACGTGTCCCGATTGTTCTTACGCGTCCGGTTTGTTCTTACGCGTCCCGATTGTTCTTACGTGTCCCGATTGTTCTTACGCGTCCGGTTTGTTCTTACGCGTCCCGATTGTTCTTACGTGTCCCGATTGTTCTTACGCGTCCGGTTTGTTCTTACGCGTCCCGATTGTTCTTACGTGTCCCGATTGTTCTTACGCGTCCCGATTGTTCTTACGCGTCCCGTTTGTTCTTACGTGTCCGGATTGTTCTTACGTGTCCCGATTGTTCTTACGTGTCCGGATTGTTCTTACGCGTCCCGATTGTTCTTACGCGTCCCGATTGTTCTTACGCGTCCCGTTTGTTCTTACGTGTCCGGATTGTTCTTACGTGTCCGGTTGCGTCCGGTTTCTTCATGTGTCCAGATTTGTTCTCGGTTCTCGTGTTGTTGTAACAGCAGAGACATTCGTCAGTTTGTGGCAGTTTTCCAGTCTCTCTGTCTCTTCTCTCAGATTAAAAGTCTCAGACTTTCTCAGCACTAAAACTAAACAACATGTTTTCTTTGAGGCCTGTTGGTTGTTTTCCTCCACTCACACACACACACACACACACACACCACACACACACACACACACCACACACACACCACACACACACACACACAAACCACACACACACACCACACACACACCACACACACACACACACACACACACACACAGTTAGTTAGCGTTAGAACACATAAAGCTCTTTATTGTTCTGACGTAGCGTCGTCACGTCTCTTACAGCGACTCGTTATTCTTTATATACGTTGAGTTCACCTGAGAGCTGCAGGGTGGCTTGTTTTCTGTGTGGGGGTGTGGAGGCGGGGCGGGTGGAGTCTGGAGCTCATTACAACCTCAGATCTGCTCTGAATGGAAGCAGATGTGAGTTACAGTTAGAGGGGGTTTCCTCCACGCACAAACCTGAGGCCGTAGGACAACATGTCTCCGTGGTCATGAAGAAGACAATATGTCTCTGTGGTCATGAAGACGACAACACGTCTCCGTGGTCATGAAGAAGACAACACGTCTCCGTGGTTATGCAGAAGACAACATGTCTCCGTGGTCATGAAGAAGACAACATGTATGCGGGACTCCCCAGCCTGCCGTGTGTCGCTCACACCCTCCAGCTGGCTGTTAACAAGGGTCTTTAGGCACAGAGAAGTACTCGTATCGGTACTCATATTGGTACTCGTATCGGTACTCGGTATCGGTACTCGTTATCGGTACTCGTATCGGTACTCGTATCGGTACTCGTTATCGGTACTCGTTATCGGTACTCGGCATCGGTACTCGTATCGGTACTCGTATCGGTACTCGGTATCGGTACTCGTATCGGTACTCGTATCGGTACTCGGTATCGGTACTCGGAGGAACGCTGATGAGGTTTCCAGGAGGATCTTCTCGGCGGCGTGCTGCAGCGTTTCCTGTCTGGCTGTTCGACTGGTTCCACTGGTTAACGCCGTGTCTGTCTGTTGGTACCGTATGTGGGATTCTTCATACGTGTTCCCGTGTGTTGGAACCCGACTCTGAACCCCCAGGACCAATCAGCTCCTGCCAGGACCAATCAGCTCCTGCCAGGACCAATCAGCGGCGGCGTTCTCCAGGCCGATCCGGGGTGGGGGTGGTTGGGGGTTGAGCGCGGCGGCGGTTTGGACGGAGGCCCGGTTGTGGAGGGAAGGCCTCCCCGGCTGCTCCACAGTAATCTGATGGACTCTTTAATGACGGTGATGAGAGCAGCAGAGTGGAAACATCTGGAGAGACGAGTGATGAAGACGAGGACGAAGACGAGGACACGGAAATAAATAAAGACCACCGACGACAACAACTACTACTAGAGTTGTTCTGATACCGGTACCGGTACCGGTATCGGTATCAGGACAACTCTAACAACTAGAGAGGACCGGGACAGTCACATCAAAGTACTCCTTAGGTTCACATTTGAGGTACTTTTACTTCCTACCAGAGTAATATTATGTGTTTATTTACTCAATCTGTCACAAATTACCTTCAGGGGCGCAAAACTGCGTCAGTGCAATTTTTCAATTTAGCCGCTGAAGACAGGAGACGTAAATGTCTTCAGATGAGCAGAAAGAGCCACTAAATGAGATCTGATGTTGAGCTGGAGGCGCGTTGTGCACCGCCGGAGAACCGCACTGCTGCTGAAGTTTAAATATTGGATAGTTCACAACAACATTCACCCCGATAGTAAAGATCCAGATACAACATTATGTACGGAGCGCTTTTTTTAGTGCAGGAGCGTAATTTATGGGTGCGGTACGTTTGTATAGATAAGCGCATTTTTATTGACAGAGCATATTTAGATGGCTGGAGCGCATTTTTACGGGTGGAGTGCGTTTTTATGGCTGGAGCGCATTTGTATAGCTATAGCGCATTTTTATGGGTGGAGCACATTTTTTATAGGTGGGGCGCATTTTTATGGGTGGAGCGTATTTGTATGTTTGGAGCACATTTTTATGAGTGGAGCACATTTTTATGGGTGGGGCGCATTTATTTGAGTGGAGCGTATTTTCATGGGTTGAGCGCATTTTTATGAGTGGAGCACATTTTTGTGGGTGGATCGCATTTTTATGGGTGGAGCGTATTTATATGGCTGGAGCGCATTTTTATAGCTGGAGCGCATTTTTATGGGTGGAGCGCATTTTTATGGCTGGAGCGCATTTTTACGGGTGGAGTGCGTTATTATAGCAAGAGCGCATTTTTATGAGTGGAGCACATTTTTGTGGGTGGATCGCATTTTTATGGGTGGAGCGTATTTATATGGCTGGAGCGCATTTTTATAGCTGGAGCGTATTTGTATAGCTGGAGCGCATTTTTATGGGTGGAGTGTATTTATATAGCTGGAGCGCATTGGTATGGACGGAGCGCATTTTTATGGGTGGGGTGTGTATGAGGGCTTGTTTATTCAGAAGACCAGGCCTTTAACAGTCGAGCGCATTTTTGATCCGTGGTTTTTCATTGGGGCTTATTTTTTTTTTAATAAACGTGATATTTTAACGGATGAAGCACGTTCTCTTATCAACGGAGCGCGTTTTATAAGTGGTGCGTGTTTTTTTTTTTTTTTAAAGTTATTTTTTGGGGGCATTTTTACCA